>LD360792.1:21977-44590 GCA_001465055.1 Ptychodera flava | reverse complement strand
CCTCATTTGGTGACACGTTTTCTTCTTCATGATCTCGTCTGCCAGTATTCATGTTGATTTCGTCGATATTTTGCGCAGTTCTATATTCAAATGGTTCCTTTACTGGCTGTTGTACGACACTATCTTGTCTGACACCTTCGTTTGAGTAACTTTTCTCTACACCATCTGATGCCAGGTCTTTCTTATGTTCAATGACATTAGTGAGAGCCTCGTTGGTCATCTGTCCCTTTGTCTCTTCACTAACATGATGGAATCTGCCACCATGTTTCCGTTTTGGTTTATTTCCAAGGTGATATGAATCCTCAAAGTTTTCAGGCCTGCTCACATACATATGAAGTAAATCTACTAGCGCTTTCAACGAAGTTCCTTCTGAAGTACTTTCGGTTTCTGGTAAAGAGCTTGATACAGGGAATTGGCCGGTCACATCCTGCGGTTGTGGCAATTCTTTGCTGTCTTGGCTGCTCATCACAGTGACATATCTGTGGTCCATAGGTTGACGTGGTTGCTCATCATAGATGCTTACGAATGGAATGCTTTTATCGTTCGTATCTGTATTGAACGATGTGTCGTCTCCCGTCCTCGATGCAGGGGAAGCCATTAGTTTTGCTGGCCAATCAGCGCTTTGTAGATGAGAATATTTTTCCTGCAGAAAATCACCAAGTTCATCAATTAATTGGCTTTCATCATTAACGTCAACCTGTGGTTTCTGTTCGTCTGCATAGGCTGTGTCCGGAAAAACAGATTCTCCTTGGCTATACATTTTTCTAGGTATTTCATAATTTTGCGGAGGCCGCCGATTTTGAAGCAACTGATTAGAATAGCTTTCCATGTTATCTCCATAACTGATATCATTGACTGATTTTTGAACGACAGGATTGAACTCTCCCTGGTCATACGGTGGCTGTTGAGTTTTTGATAGCAGACTGCCAGATTCAAAGTCGCCTTTATTCACTTGTGCCGGTAGTATTGTAGAATCTACATGTTTATTCTTGTCTTTTTCTTCAAGGAACTCCTCGACGAGAATTCGCAAAGCTTCCTTCAGTTCGCTGTCACTCAGGTAATCTTCTCCATGTTTTTTTGTGAGGTCATCGATTATTGCTTTATCTGTACTGTCATGATTTGACGCACCAACGTCAGTCACTTCCTTTTTAGATTCGCCCTCAGCCTCCTTTTCAGCCATTTCACGCAGTAACAAAATCAACAATTCAGATTCCAGATCTTCCTCATTCGGACCAGATTCTTTGCGGTGGTGTTTCCTATCAACTGGTTCATTTGTATATTTGTATGATGTTTCGTTTCTTCTAATTTCTTCGACAGTGACATTAACTGCTGGAGTCTGACGAGTAGGTTGAATGGTAGGTTCATTATTGACGGTAGGTTTCACTTTTGGCTCATCTGTAACTGCAGGAAATATGTACAACATTAATACATTTACTACTATTAGTCTTTTCCCAGGCAGGGTGACGGTCTTCTCGATGTGACATTCACTGAACAACTATACTTTACATTTTTCTAACATTAATTTCAAAAAGATTCTGAAATAAGATTGGATTATCAACTTGAAGCAAGTTGGTTTTAATGCAATAACTCAGTCACCTCATGACACATATCCACCCAGCCATATTTTCTTATGGCACATCCGTATTTAGCGATACTTTTTGTTTGCGTGTGCTATTGACCGTGGAAATCAATCATTGGATACTCAGTAGAATTAACGATGACTGAAGTTTCTTACACGAAAGAGCAATATGTATCATACACCAGTTGTGGAATCGTATGGTAAAATGAAGTAAACGTTAAAATGTTATGAAATAGGTAGACAATATATGTAAGTATTAGTTAACGTTTCAAAAAAGGTAAAATATTTTTGTTATAGATATTACGGACAAATTAAACTTTTCATGGAGATGAACTAAGGTTCAAATCGACTTGTTGAATATGAAGATTTCACTGAAAATTGCTACCATTTTCGCAAAGAAATATCTTTCAAAAAAAAACTGTGCAAAAAATATAACATAAACAAGGTTTGAATTTCCAATCGGTGCCATTTGTTTCTCTTTCAAACGCAATTAAAGTTGTCTCGAAAAAACCCGTCGTATTTGAAAACAATTTGCATTATTTGCTATCTCAACCGTATCCTGAAACATGATAAATGAATTGTCATCAGGGCATTCGTTAAGAATGATGACACAGTTTGTTACTTTTAGCAACACGTCATACGAATGAGGCAACTGCCTCTATAACAAAACATGAAGCGATGTTACATAATCAAAGCTTCATATTGCTTCATACAACTTGAAACTATGGCTTATGTTACGTACGCAAGTCGTTTTCCTTTAGTTATGGCAAACTGCAAAACATCTTTACGTCTCCGTCACGTGCGTTTCAAAAGAAAAAAAACTAAACCCTTTAAGAAATAAAAAAATATGGAGTTTATCAAAGATAAACGTCTATTTTAAGTACACAACAGAGTGGACTCTTTATATACCATAATATCATATTCTACAAAGTTCCTACCCTCTACGACTTCCAAAATCATATCTTCGGCCACGTTTTCTACCGCTCCACGAAATCCCACGGACACTCTGAAGTGGTACCTCTTGACATCAGGGATTATCTTCACTGGTGCATCACAAGCCTGGAAATTCCTGTAAGAAGCAATTTCCAAATGATTTATATTTATTATATATAAATGCTTTCTCAAAATGCAATAAGCACGATTAGCATTATTTAAGGATAAATGTGTATATCAAATGTTCAAATTTATCTTTTGAATTTATCTTTCCATGTTATCCAGTGTCAATTTTTCCGAATGTCTGATCTGGTTTGTCGAACAAAGATATACTCGGATTCTTTTACTGAGAATACTGATCCTGTTGAAATGAAATCTCACGCAATTTAGATGGGATCACTTTTTTGCCTGAAACTGTTTCCGCTTGTCTTTTTAACGAAAATCTGCTAGTTTCCAGCATCTGCCGTCTGACTATTTGAATGACGTAATGTATCATAATAATGTTTCTATGATGAAAATATAACAATTTACCGATTCAGGATATTTTGAATCAATAATGATATGTCATTTAGTATTTTTCTGGGGACAGGCACTATTTTATGTCTCACATTTTAAAATACACTGTCAGCATGGTGTTTGTTTGGACTCACTTTGAACCTAATAGACTGAATGAAGTTTGTACCCTCTTGTTTTTGTGAAAAAAGCCTGTTGAAATGAAATTTCAACAGGTTTAAAAATGGTTTTAAAAAAGTAGAGTTTATGTTTTCCATAGAATTAACATAGGCAGCCATTTGGAATGTTCAATACGGGTAAAATGAGACATATTGTATCTCTAGTAAGAAAATTTGCACGTCGGTGACCCTGCTTTGTAAATCTTGATTTTTGGAAGACAATGGTTTCAAGTTTTCTTTGCGGAAAATTTGAGCAAACGTGTAAATATTTAAATTTCGAGGCATGTACATCCTTGATTCATTTACGCTATGATTAGTCAATGAACAGTTTGTTAAAACTTACCTGCAGTTGCTGATGGCAACCATCGTTTGCGTTTCGTCATTTTCGGTGATATGATACCAGCTTATGTCAACTCTTCTGTGTACCTGTTCACCAGGGTCGACATCGACTTCAAAAAGATAGTTCGTTGTGGCTGATGTGATATTGCCATGGCCACCACGAGGACGATCCACCTTAATGCATGGAGCAACATCTTGTGGATTTTTAGCTGGAAATAAATCAACGGTATGACAATTGTTATTACCGAAACTTTGGATCTATGCAGACAGACTCTTTTTATTGGTCATAAAAATATTTCTATATGTTTCTGCCCCTTACTTTTAAATAAACTAAATTTATTTGGCACTTTATTTAATCATTAAAGCGATTAAATAATCAATTTATTTAACAAATTCAATCACCTTGTCGGGAAAGGTCGTCGTGATTTTATCGCCTTCGGAAAGGGGGCAGATTTTCTGTTTCCACTTTTGTCAAAACCAAGGATCACTATCAGACAGAGACACACTCCGTGCACTTACACTACAGGGTTAGAGGCTTAGTACAATATTTTCGTGATGTTATTCTCACTAAACATGAACACGAGCTAGGATAAAGATGAAAAGGGGACTATTTGTCAATAAATTTCACACAAAATACATGTATTAGGAATAAGATAATAGGGATTTTTGTAAATAGTGTTTTATCGCGAAATAACGCGCACGGGTTACCTCAAAGAGGTGGCCATGGCCACTGCAAGTTACCCTCATTTGAAATGACGGCGACTTTGTGGATAATTTTATATACATGATAACAAAGTGTACCGATCTTCCCTTTGAGGGTATATCATTTACCAAATTTTGTTCTTACCATTAAATTGTTAGACTATGATGTCTACAGACATGGTGAATAATGTGAGTCTTGTCGGCCACCCATTTCACAATATATGTTTCAGTGTTTTCTCTGCATGTCAATTGAAAGGGGCACTTTCTGTCCCATTCATCAAAATTAGGGGGGCAGACTTGACTTTTTAGGAGGCAGTCACTTTTGATGTTGATTTTGCCTTCCTATGAAGCGCTTCCGTCCCCGATATAAATACGATCGTCAGCCAGTTCACTTGCGTCGTCTATGTCGCATGCAGCACCCGTACTAACATCGACATCATGATGTTTGTCAACTTGTGATTTGCTCAGCTGCTCTGTATCTTCTGTCAATTTGTCACCCACAAGTTTCCCCGACTCAGAATTTGACGTATAGGTTCACTTGGACACGATTCGGTCCGAATTTGTGGGTTTAAATCCGATCAAACGATTGTGTTACATTGCGATACGCATGCCTATAAAAAAAGCTGGAATTTTCCCAAATTCCATCATTGATACACACTGTTCGCTACGCTATGCGTTTGGGTCACCCTCATATATAAGTTTATGTGGACGTCTTTGCTTGCTGTGTTTTGTGCGCGATTTCTGCGCTATCTGTAACTTTTTCAGAGCAGACAATGGCTCGAAATACACAATTTGCGCATTCGCACAGCCGAGAGAAAACCCTGATGTTTGTATAACGGCTGAGCACTTGTACACACTTTAGTGTACTTTCCCTTCTCAATAAAACTAACCTGTAGTATCGCCTCGATAGCAGTGCCATCCTTCGCTTACATCGATGGCCCCGTCGATATCAGCCAATAACAATAGCGATAAAATGAAAAATATCGAAATTGTTTCGTTCATGTTTGATCTTTGGTGTTGTGTGTTTGCATCTTGACGACTTCGAATGGAATATTTTGATATTCGACATTCTATAAATTCCAAACAACGGCATACGAGAGGCGCGCGTCGATTTCTTCGACGAACGAATCCGAAACGCGCCTTGCGTTCGCGCCAGATTTTCCGGCGCGAAGCAGACAGGTTGACAGAATGATTCTCCGGTTGAGCAGTCGCACTCGCTGCGGGAAATAGAGAGGTTAAGATTCCATACGGGAACGGAACGGGAACGGATACGTCATCATTTTCTGCGCGCTCTCATCATGTTCTGATGATGTCACACGTTCTCTTGTCGTTTGGCAGTCATTTCTACGTGAAACGGCCACTTTTCTCGTACACCTTTTCCGAGAGCGATTTTCACGCTTGCTTCGCCATAGACTTGATATTCAAAACTGACATTCCTTTCGTTTTGTATTGTTGCTCTTGGTTTTATCGATCGCCGTCTGATTTTGAGATATTTTAGGTAACAAAAAGGAAAAAGTACCTCCTGCAGTGACTCGCAGACAACGGCACACGCGTGGCAGACGTCGTTACACTGCACTGCCGATAACGTTCAGTCTAGACTGAAATTAACATTGTCATTTGTTTTACCTCCGTGGCTTTACACGGTTTTTCAAACACAAAGTAAAATTTCAGTAGGGATTTCAGGTTTTTATTTCTGATATCAGAGCAAAATCCTTTAGACAATGCGACTGTGTGAGTCGGGTGTGTGAGTCGGCACGCATACGTCTTAATCTGGACTTGCTTTATGTCTATAAAATCAAAATAGCGCGACATGAAATTGTTTGTATAAACTTCAGTAGACTTCAGTAGACTGTAGATCGTTAGGTGAATACAGACATGTGAACCTTGCTCGGCTAGCCAGTTACTGCTGCCGTGGAAAGCAAGTGGAAAGCAAAGCGACGGGGCCGGTCAAGTCTTAATCCGAATCTGTGCAGAACGTTACGCGTCGCCACTCTACGTTACGTTCTCGCTACGGATGAAATCTTAACCTCTCTAATCTCTTAAGTTTTTACGACGGGAATTACAAATAATGAGAGTTTAAATTCACTGTCGTACTTCGACTATTGACGTTTTTTTATTATTTCGATCGATGACCTCACGATGTCAACAAACTTCTTGTGGTTAATTATTAATCTATCGTTTTCCCTGACCCGGTGTATCGCCTGATATTCGGAGAATGACCTTTTACCCTTCCAAAGTCTACAATAGACTTCTTTTCGTCGACGAGCGCAGGTATATTTTCCAGGGTATGCTTAATAATCTGTGCTCTGTCCGGCGATTTTACACAGGGAGCGTAAAATGGCGCCAAATTCTAGCAAGCATAAGACGCATGAAGAGTCTGACGGGCGAAGAGAATTGTCCTTGGACAGCTACCTCAGAAACGCACTCAGTAGATTTGTGAAAGGAGCCACTACGGGATTCGCTATCTACTCAATTGTTACGGTCATAAAAGCAATATTGCAGAAAAGACTGGCGCAAAGGTAAGACACCCGGATGTAAATATTTAGTCGTAAATAGTTGTATTTGAGAGTCAAAATGGAAGAAAACGGCAGAAAATCACGTGATAAGCAACGCCACTTTGTGTTTCGGAAGAAGTAAACTTAAAGAAGACCAATTCCGATCAACAGGGGACGATACATACGTCGCGCGCATGGCAACGTGTACGTATGAAAATTATAAAATGAAGGTTTTGTTAAATTAATACCACCATTTTATTCATAAACAAAAACGCCAGTTTATCTAACACAGATCTTTGTCAGTGCATAAGCATGCAAGATTTTCTTTTTTATCACAATAACATTTGATCGCCGTCCAAAGTACAATGACTCGAAACAATGGTCTGAACAAAACATGAGAATCGGTAGTACTAGGGAACGTCCATTAATATACAACGGTGGTTCACAAGTCCTTCGCAGCAAACGCTTCATTAAAATATCACAGAATGTGTCGAAAAACAATGTGAAAGTTGATTGCCTGACAGCTGTAAACCGTAGAACGACGCGCCGACGGCATGATGGATCGGTCTCTCTATGATACTACGTTCGTACATTTGATTTCCTTTCGTGGTCTTGTTTGTTTGCTATTCGTTTCACTGTTGATTAAAGGGAAACTCCTTTGAGCATAGTGCAGGCGCTCTTACAGAACATGACAAACGCTTGTCATGATCAACTCTGCGCGTCTCTTCGCCACAAAGCACTGAAGAACGCACCGCGCGCAACGTACCCATATCTGCCTTCGCAGCGTCTACCGCGCGCACAGCCCTAGACAAGCTTAAACTCTGTGGCTCTCTTCCAGTCCGCCTTTCAATACTTAGTTTCCAAAGTAATGTTAACGATAGTGTTCAAAAACATTTTCGGGTAGGGATAATCTTTTTACCATTTATTCGGCTCTGGGGTTTTTGGGAATAGGCCAAGGCGAGAGGTCTGCAGGGATTATATGGTGTGGGTAGCCAGCAGGGATTGATCCTGCCATGAAGATTCTGGAGAGCGGGCGAGAGGGTAGTCTAGTACTTTGACGGCGCTTTTTGGCCTTCGGAGTGTGGGCGAATGCCACAAACTGACGTTACGAACAGTTTTCATTTTCCTACGAAATTTAATTTGTTCAAAATACAACTGTCATATAGTGTCCAGGAGTATTTCTAAAAGACACGGTCGAAGACAAGGTTTGTGATGTGTGGCAGGTCCTATTTCTAATGTTTGGTTGCTACACACGTACACTTTACAGTGCATCACAAGTGTACCCTTTTACGTTGCTTGATGAACTTTCAAGTTGTGTCTTTGATATTTTATCGGCGTTTTGTTCTTAAATTAACGTTCAATAGTGGTCATTCACGCGCTTTCAGAATTAAGATTTAATCGTTTTTTCTTCCACAGTCCAATTCATACGCTTATAGTGAACAGTGTGTGTGCCGTGGGCACAGCACAGCACAGCATAGTACAGCACACAGCAAAGCACAGTACAGTAGCACACATGTGTATATAGAAGTCAAAGTCTATCTTGAATGCAATCACTGATACTGCCGAACGGAGGCACTGTAACGATAACCTGTGAGATAACTGTAACAACTAAACATGATTGTGTGATAGATACGGCAAACTTCATACTGATATGTAATGACCTACTTCCGACTTGACCTCCACCAGAGATACGGAGAGAAACCAGCATATTATAACAAAATAATCCTGCGGCTCGGGGTATTTTTCCATAATGGTATACACATATTAAGGGAACAGTTGTACGCGTTACCGTCGTTTTGCGCAGCTAGGGTTCGCAGAGTTAGCTAAAGATCTGACTCGCGAGAAAGTGTATTCTTTCTTATTCCAACTCACAGGTGCTTGCAGCGTTACTTGGACAGTGGATCGAAGGCCCGGGATCGAAGTGTGAGAGCGAAGGCCGAACCCCGGTAGTAGTAAAAAGAATAGTGCAATGGCGGACTGTTAACGTGAATGTGTAGCATTGCCTGGCAATGAATTTTCGCCTAGATTTTGCATGTATCAATCAAATGCAGTTTTTAGAGTAAAGATTTGAACTTTTGGAGATATTTTCGACCGTCCAGTGTTACTTTTTTGAGGGAAGATGTTTTTATTGTGTTGGTTTTGGACTTCTCGCCGATATGCCGTGTCAAACCTACCGAGGTTCGGTCTCACACTTCGATCATGGGCCTTCGATCGACTACAATTCAATGAGCAACGCTGCAAGCTCCTGTGTTCCAACTGGAATCATAGACCCTGGAAAAACATATGCTGGAATTGACATAGTTAGAATTAAATGTGTTCTATTTAATAAGAACAATTATATTCTAATGAGTTTACTATTACCGCTACACTGCTAATACATTGCGGTATGCAACCACATTTGGTAACAAGTTATAACATTTCTTTATAACCAAAGTCTTAACATGTTTACATTCGACAACACATCCGATATCAGGTTGTTACGTGCAAGAGATATAAAAAACCCAATGATATCGATCGCGAAACGGTCTTGAAATTGAACTGTGTAACTAATTTGGCTAAATAACTAGATGGGCGTACAGCAAGGCTATTCCTATGAGAAACTTCGAGTTGTCTCATTTTTTCGCATTTTCAAGAAAAAACCCCTGGACCTATACAAACGCCGCTGGTTTCTGCGGGCCTATGCCAACCAAAATATTTCGTAACGTTCCTAACCGACTTGCCCAATTTCTGGGGACCTGTTGTTGGGGAATGCACATAAAAACTTGGGTGCATGGTCAGTAACAATGTCATTGCTGGTCGATTAAATTTTTGATGATAGTAAACCTGTACTAAAATGAATGCGTTTCTTAAAATTGTACGTTGCAATTTATTATTGTTATGAGATTGAACGGGTCAGAATGATTAAAACATCGTCATCACCACCAAGATATCAACAAATTAAACAGTTATCTTTTTCCTGTGCGCTTGCTTCAACAGCCCTGACCAAGTGCTCAAAGACGTTTTCTGTATCGACAGTCTTCGCTTCACACTCTTTCTGGGATCTCTTCCTGCTGTGTATAAGCTAGCCCTCTATTATGTACATTCCCACAGAAAGCAAACGGTGAGTAAAATATTGAAAATGGTGATTTTGATGATGATGATGATGATGATGATGATGATGATGATGATGATGATGATGATTGCCGTTGCTGTCGTGATCAATGTCATCATCATCTTTATCAATAGTGCCACTCCTACTTATACTCACAAAAACAACTTTCATGCCTTACAGACTGAAATCAAACGTATACTGATATCTCATGATTCCCATGTCTAATTTTGTCGGATAAGTAAAAACCATTCTACGTTCTATAGTGCGAATACAGGCAACAATTTTGCCGGCAATATTTGAGCAAGTACTGTAATAGTATGTGTAATAGTATGAGCTGGTTCTTTGTACTCTCAGTACCATTCTTTCAATTACAAATATAAAAAGCGCCCTGTCATTTTAAATTCTGACAAATTGTAGTATTCAATTTTAAGGAAACGATATTATAATTCTCCTCTGACAGACAGGTGCAAACTACGTCATCGCTTCTGCCATTGCTGCCCTGACTTGCCTAATAGAAAATGCAGAACGTCGGAGTATGATTGCTGTTTTTCTGTCATCGCGAGCTATTGGTGCTCTGTACAACGCCCTGGTGAAACGGGAGAAAATTCCTCCAATTAAATACGACGTACCGATAGCGTTCGGCGCCGCCACCAGTATAATCGTCTATGGCTTGACGCTGAACCCCAAAATATTAAGCGACGGGTATTACAAGACGGCGCTGGCATGGTCACGTGACTACACTGAGGAAATGATGGAAAATGTGTTTAGGAAGCCAGGGAGTTTCCACATTCCCTGTGATCCGTGGATGCATCAGGGAAGATCCTGTCTTGGGCATGGTATCCGTGAACTAGTTGCCAGCTGGTTGCCATACTCTCGAGTTTACATGCCGATTCATGTCATTCCATTTCTTCTCTTTAGACGGAGAGCACTCCTTAAAACGTATATTGTTTACAAAGATCACGTCATTTGATTTCAATAATAATGATTATTGTGAATAATAATAATAATAATAATAATAATAATAATAATGAAATATTATTATTATTATTATTATTACTATTATTATTATTATTATTATTATTATTATTATTATTATTATTGTTGTTGTTGTTGTTGTTGTTGTTCTTGTTGTTGTTGTTCTTGTTGTTGTTGTTCTTGTTGTTGTTCTTGTCGTAGCTGGTGGTGGTGGTTGTGGTTTGCGCCACTGTGAAAAAGTATTTCAACATTTGTTCACATGACATTATAGAGATTATAATACATTCCGCCATATCTTATTTTATCACACTTCACCTATTATTCAGCCATCGTGATTAGCCGAGACCTACGTGATACAGCTAGAATAAGAAGTTATATTTCATGGCTTGGGTGATAATTAAATAATATAATCTGCCAGCAAGGGCAACATCACGATTAGTTGTCCGCTCTGGAGCTCGTGAACGTGGCGGTAATATTGAACCTTCGGCCCGGGGCAATATCAATGTCACCGCATGAGAAGCATCCCTTGAGCGGGCAACAAATCGTTATCTTGCCCTTGCTCTCATGTGTTATTAATCATTTGTTATAATTTGGCTTCGTTAATCCGTCGTTTCTATTGAACACTGCTTAAGGTAGTATGCGCCTCGAAAGAAGCTTTCAACCATTCTCTTACAATATCCGACAACAATAAAATTTAGGGGTCACCGTGCAAAGATTGGAACTAGCGAAACGAATTAACCAACATTTTGCGATATAATTTGAAATTCAAAATGGCCGTCATCCCCGTGTGGGGAAAATAAAATTTCGAATTTTCGAAAAAGTAAGACTGTGAATGTTTTTCTTTTTCCAAGAGCTTTAAAATGAGCCCCCACAAGTGCTAGATTAGAAAAGAACTGTACAAATTTTAGAGTCCAAATATCTGTCCCCGAGGCGCGTTCTACCTTTATTCGAGTCAACGGTCCACATTTGGTAAGCGTTGACTACTATATTTTGAAATGAAAGATTTCAATATCGTTCCTGCGGGTACTCGAAGAGTTGCACCGTAGACAACCTGAGTAGAGCGGAAAACCGTCTGTGGTTGTACACAAATTTATACGCAATAGAAGTCTCTCGTTCTTCAGCTATTCGAATACAACATTCAAACCGATAAGTGTTCACAAAATATTGTTATCCTCACAATATCCGTTGATCTGTTTGCCAAACTGTATTTGGCAGTCAGCCCAACTGTCCGTTGGCCTACAAACATGTTCACGTGAGTCACAAAATATCACTGATACTGCATCTTTGTCAACATCCTAGTAAACGGTGTTTTAGTTTCTTGCCAAAGTAGATTTTATGCATATCACTGAATACGAATTGGACCCGATTTCTCTTTCTTGATGATCCCGCAAAACTGCCTCACCAATATCGTTTTCTCAATCTACAGGCCGTCAGAAGAACTGATGTCGTTGCTGATTAAATTGTGTCGATCCGCGACATTCTTGTGCGTGATGTGTACAACCATCAAGACTCTCATATGTATGCTGCGTAATCATGTCGACCCTCGTCCGCCACCTCTCCCGGCGTACATTCCGTTGATAGCAGGCTTCATCGGCGCATTTCTCGGAGTACAATTCGAAATTCCCAGTCGTCAGAGTGAGATGGCCTTGTACTTTTCACCAAGCGCCCTCAACGCTGTTTATTTGATAGGACGGGACAAAAAAGTTATTCCAACTCTACCCTTTGGTTCAGTCATACTGTTTGTATCCTTTATGGCTGTCATTATGCACTCCTACGAACGGGACGAGGACTCACTTTCGCCCATGATTCACAAAGCAGTGAAGTTACTCTTCGGTGAACCTGAAAAATCCAAACAGGAACCAGACGACAGTGAGAAACAAAACGAAGGCTAAACAAAGTCAACCTACATGTCTTCTTGCTCAGCATCGTCCCAAAGCAACATACTTTCACCAGGACTTCACATCAACGGTAGATTATGAGTTCTTTCCGATAATGAAACATTACCTAAAGACATTTTATGAATATTACCTCAATATTTGACTATGGAAAAGATTCAGGAGTGTGTTCGCTAAAATGACCGAACCTTTTTTATATTGTTCGGTCATTGACGATTCTTCTGATCTTCAAACTGTGATAACTCTGCCAAGAGTGGTGTACTTTATACAAACTATATTTCAGAGTCATTAGCGTTTTAATATCTGATCGATTATAATATTACTGGGTTTATAACTCTAGGTTTCACACTTTATGTCATGAATTCAGTTATAAATATTTCTCATTATTCGCTGGTTGGATATATCGATGGCCCGGGATTCGCATGGATTAAGGGGTAACGTAGGACCATCGCTAGAAAGATGATGGCAAAGATTGAACAATTTAAGCGTGTGCCATTACTGTTATAAATATGCCTGATGACAAGTTTCATCGGCGCGTTTTTTCGCATCACGATTTGAAATGCCGAGTTCAGATTGAGATGGCGGTGTACTTTTCAGAGAGCGCCCTCAACGTTTTTATTTGATAGGACGCGACCAAAACAAATTTTCGGGGCTTTAGTTATTTTGATCGTCAACAACAGAAATTTCTTTGATCAGCTCTGTACGATCGAAATCCAAGGGATAGAGCCGTCATGATGTGTTGTTACGTGACTTAATGACGTGACTTAATGTCAATAAAACAATAACTTTTTGGGGACAATATTTAAACGTATTCTTTATTACATGTTTTATACAGAAAATACTCTCTTTACAAACCATGCATAAAACTTCGATAAACTGCACAACAGTGATTTAGATATATATTTACGCGCCGTTCAATGATGAAACTCGTTCTATTTTTTTCAACGGATTTTAGTCAAACGTTGAAATAAAGCATGTGATTGTCCTTTGAATGTAAAGCCAAATTTGTGAGTGAAACTCTGTTAGACAAACATGTAATGAAAACAGTGCAGCCAAAACATGGGACTTTGTACCCTCTGGCAAGAGACAATTTGACCTCCTGACGTCGGGCAAATCGTCTTCTACCCTCGGGCACATACATAGTCCCTTGTTTGGGTTACAATATATTTTGATTGGGATATAATGGTTTGTAAGTACAATGTTCGAAATTTTTGTGTTATCACTCTGTACATAGGCATTGTGTACTCTTTCGTGACTCTTGCGATTTATGGTTGAATCACATGCTGAATTCGATGATATCGAAATTGGTCAACTAGGAGTACTTCAAGAATGTAATCTAATCTAGACCAGTTGTTATTATTCACAATACCCTCTTTGCGGATGAAGTAGTCGCCATATTTAACCTGTTCACCTCAAATTCTCTATAGACAGGTCAACGATAACCATTGATAAAAATAATGTGGAGGAGAAAATATGTGCTCCTATCCGAAGACTTTAAAGTTGACCGAAAAAGTGAAAAATATCATCTTTGTTTATGAAATTATATTTCAACTAATGATAAAACACATGCAAGACTAAACATTTCAATGCATACTACACACCCTTCTCTTTCAGTTGGCTTCTTTGATAGTGGTATGGTCCAGGCTGTTCTATGATACTCCCACCAAAATTTAAACACTGCACACTTATTTTGTTACATTTTTATACGCATTGTCAGCGGACGTGTCCATATTGTCATCAGCATCCGCTGTTGGATTAAATGCCATCACCCCTTCCATACACTTTGCTTTGGTCATTTGGCGAAACTTATGCTTCTCAGTCTCCTTGCACAGTCGTACCATTCATACTGAGGTGCTATACTTGTGGCAAACTTTTATTGGTGATATACACAATCTATAGATTTCACATCTGGACGGGGGTTGTATCAGGTCATACACTCCATCGCACCTCAGTCACGCCAAAGATGCCCTACCATTCCGGCATAAGAGCTTAACAATATGCTGGGACCAAAGTACGGAGGTGAAAGGATCACAGTGTTCGGTGACATAATAAATGGTTCCGTTCCCCTCAGTACAATGAGTGTTGTGTCACAGGTTTGACCGGGTCATTTAAGCCACTGCTTTGAACAAATTATCAGTTGTGACGAAAAATATGCGTGTTTCGAATATATCATCAAACAAGAAAAAATGTGCAGTTTTTCACACAAAAAACAACAAACACAGAGGGTTGAATTTTAAGTCAATTTAAACGCAATTCGCATAATGTCAGTCACATCAAAACCAAGTACTCCTTAATGTAACCAAGTCTTGCCCTAAGTAGGTAGACGTCTATTTTGTCGTCAAACTCGCCTTGTATCCACGACGGCATCGTTCTTAATATTAGCTCTTCCAAGGTCTGTACATGCCAGGACTAACTGACCGATTATGTCGTATACTGGTTATAATATAATTGTAACAATGAATAAACGTCCTATAAGGTTATCTTGAATAATTTTGCCATATAACTTAAAAAATCGGTACAAGCAGCCATGCACACAAATGTCAAAGTGACCACTGATTTACTGAAAATGCACCAGTATAGTGATTTTACCAAAAGAACTTTTAAAAAACAATACATTGACTGCTGCTTGGACATTTATTGCAAACTTTTAAACAGTATGGATGTCTTGCAAATAATGGTTTGCATATTATTTCACCTCGAAATCTTCTATTACAATAGTTTGTCTAAAATCCTGTATTTTAAAATCGTGTAAAAGCTGTCTATTACATTGCAGACCCGTGTGCTGGGGTACACTTATACCTATCCTAGAATCCTATTCCGTCCGATTGCCTCCGTACCGGTAGTGGGACGGAGGTACGGAGGCAAGCGGACGGAATAGGATTCTAGGCTAACTTATACCGTGTAAGAGCCGTCCTGTACGACCGCCCACCCTATCTCAGGTCTCAGTGCCAATGTCCTCTTGTCTTGTGAAACTGCCATGAATCCCCCAATGAACTGCATATTAAAGGGTTGTACCAAGTATTCCCAAACAATTGGCACCTTGGACAGGCCGGATGTGAAGGTGTCGGCGTTGAAACCACACCGCAATCCAGGAACGGACCATCGACGTAGGTATCCACTCTCTACAACGTCCCTAGGATATTCAAGATATGGAAACAGAGTGGTGATCCATCCTGACACATAGGGTCCACCAGGTTCATTTTGTAACTGTAGAATGGAAATGAGGCTTTATTTAAAAAGTAAAAGGGGTCACATGTATAAAGTTAGAAAATACAGGAGAATGGGTGTCCGGTAAAGTGACACAAGTGAGAGAACTGTCACTAAACAGACAATTTTGTTGACTGTAAACGAGATCATATGTGTAATTTCATGAAGCGCCGAAACAAACAATCAATACATCTTCAATTTTCAAATTGTAGTCGTGGAAATGTCCATCAGTATGTATAATCAGTAGGTAGGGTAGGGTTGGGTTGGGTAGGTAGGTAGGAAGGTATATAGCTAGATAGGTAGGTAGGTAGGTAGGTAGGTAGGTACTAGGTAGTCAGGTTTGTTTATAAGTAAACACTTTCCTCATCACATACCGTATATTCTTTAATATACGTAAAATCGTGATCAACATAATATACCTTCTTATCAGGAACATGACAATATTTTGTAAAATAATAGTGAAACCTTTGAAAAAAATTGAAAAATTGCTGTTTAACGGCCAAAAATCAAGTGCATCTGTGGTTCCTATACATATGTATGATGTGCACAATATATCAGTGTTTTGAGCTAACTGAACGTTTCAAAAAAGCAGGTAGAAATATCCAAATGTGTACAGAGGTGGAAATATCCACATCTTGAATCTAAACGCAAGATTGGCATGTTCATAATATAATAAGAAAATGGGTTTGACTAACTAGAATTCTTTTAGTCAGTGGTACTCACTTTGTAAATATTGGACCAGAATTTCCTATCTATTTTCCCGCTTGAAGCACTAACAAACTGATCCAGAATTGGCAGCAATTCTTCAGTCCATTGTTTTAGATCATACTGCTCCAGTTGTTCTGCCTTCCGTCTGACAGCTGCCCAGTCTTCCTTCGCACCTTCCAGTGTAATGGACGGAATGCCGCACTGGCACGTCAGACTGCATTTAGTAAATGACCGCACAGCATCCATTAAGGCAATACTGCATACTGCTTTTTCCTTTAAGCCAGTTGTGCTGAAATTCGGAGTGATCAAATCACACGTTCTCTTTCCTATTTTCTCTTTTACACGCTGTGAAATTTCATCAATTACATCAAGCCATGAATTGTCTGCAAAGTCTTTTACAAAATCATCTCTTCTGACTTTTATCTGACACGTATCCCTTTGCTGTCCCGAATTCTGGTTTATATGGATCGCCAAACCTTGCGTAATACACAGCCATATCATATCCGGACTCAAAACTAATGGATAGTGTTTATCATAGGCCAGGTGCACAGCTTGTATCAAGGCATGCAGAGTGTCAGTGCTGATTATATTGGCATAACTATGAAAGCAGCTTTCAATCTTGCCTTTGATTCTGGTTGTGATGATTTGCCTATGTGATGTGGATTGTAGCGCTGCACGGCATGGGGTAACACTGGCCACGGCGAATCTTACACCTGTAATTGTAATAGATTGGAATTCCATAAGCATTGCCTCGTGCATGGAGGAGATTGGCTTTGGACGAAAACTCACATTTAATAACATGATGGACGCGGAAGTAAAGTCGGCATACACAGTCAAAAAATTGCCGTACACATGCTACGACAGTTGGACACCCTATTTGCCTTTTAATAAATAATTATTATAAAATGTCACTTCATGTTTCTGTTTCCGAGTAATACAAATTCGGGGACTTTATATAACATTCCTCATTAAAACTCTTTCTTTAAGAGCTTGAAATATTATTGTGTTGCCTAGCATGCTTAAACATGAACAAATTGCGCTATTCATTCATTCAGTGACAGACTTTGAGATTGCGAGAGGGCTAGATGGGCAACGTACTAATAGATAGGTCTGTTTGTACGATGTTGTAGGAAAATGCTCCTTTTATTTAGGGGAGTATTCGCCCCGTAGACAAATATTCTGATAAATATTCTGTTTTAATCTATCACTTGTGGGGGCTTGTTTTGAAGATTTTGAAATAAGCAAAATTTTCAGCTGCTTAGTTTAGTGAAAATTGGGAATTTTATTTTTCCCCTTAGAGTTAATACAGCGATGGCGGCCATTTTGAATTTTAAATGTTGGTAAATACCGGGTAATTTGTTTCTCGTGTACAAAACTTTGCACGGTGACCCCTGATTTTAATCTTGCTGTTCAAAGAGAATGGTTGAAAGTTTTGTGGAGGAAAGTGTCAGCAAAATCTAAGACTCCACAGTACTTTGACTTCGTCGTTTGAGTGTATGTGTGGCTGTATGTGTGTAGGGGATTTTTCAATATCGTATCATGTACATCTCATAATTCAACGTTTCTGGAGGGTCAAAACAAGTATTCTCAATTTCAAACCTGTCAGTCACGCGGACACTAATAGATTGACATTATAGGGGGGCTTTTCAATATCGTATCATTTACATCTCACACAACGTTTTAGAATGATCGATCAGTACGAGTATTTTCTTAATTTCAGACCTGTGAGTAACACCGATATTAAAAGTATGGACATTACATTTCAAACGGGTGCTGGAAATCATTTCTGCAATCATCTACCTTCTCTCCTAGGTCTCATTGAACATCGCTGTGATTGTTCAATTATGGTAACCTTCATGTAATGACATTCTCACCTGCACGGTTTGGTTTACTTTGCTCTGTCACTCTAATCAGTTGCTTCTCTTCTTCTCTTCTGCATGTACTTGAAGTAGCCTCTTTTTCTTCACGTCCCCGTTTCCGCATCTCTTGCTACAAGTACAAGCATTGACTTAATAACGAGAAAGTTAGCAAGAGAAACCGTTCATACGGGATGCACCGTCGGTTTACCAAACAATCAATTTCACTGACAATGACGAGGGGTGAAATGTTTAACAAATGGTAGTCAAATATGGTATCAACATAATGCCAATGAGTCACTTCCTGTCGACCATTACACTTTAGCAGTTGATACGAAACACAATGAAATACAAATATGAGGAAATATAAGGAATTATATCCACGGTAGCGTAATGATTTCCATTGTACGAAAAAGCGAGCAATTTGTGGCCCACAGGGTGTTGTTTGATGACATCAAATGTACACATGTCATCACCACAGTGCTGCAGATAATTTATCAATGCTCCATAGATGTTTCTCGAAATGTTAAATTGCATGTGGCATAGCACGGCATGGCATGGCATGGCATTGCAGCGTTTATCAACAAACTTTGAAAAAAAAATAATGAATGTCATATCACAACTCTGAAGAAAAGAACATGAAGCGAGAAACACTCCTTGGCTCGGAAAAGATATTTCACATTTAAATGCTGAAAAATAATTGACTAGTATGTTTCGGCTGTGGTATTCAATTCACGAATTTCGACATGAAAAAATACGACTTAAATGCATGCACCCCATTGGATCACATCTCAAAACAAGCTACGAGACTATTTTTCTTACTGTACCAGATTTAAGTGAATATTTTATTTATTTTTGAGTATTTGAAGACTGAAGAAAATTCGCGGCCATTTTATCGAATCACACAATAAATTCAAATGCATGTAATTGACTGTAGTAAGGCATATCTGTGTGATGGCGACAGGCGTGAAAAATACATTAACGTACAACGAAACAATTCGACATGAATATTTATAGCATACTTTCTTATCTTTGTCGGTTTCTTTCTCTTTAATATAATGACATGTTTAAAGACCACATTTTATTATCAGATTTATTTGACAGTCAATGTATTTAAGTAATAAAAATTGTCATTAGAGAAAAAAAAACGGTTGAAATATTCACTGTTTTTTCTCTCATCAGCTTATTTGGGAACCAGGGATTGAGAAAGATACCTTGAAGAAAGGCTGTAGAATGATGTGAACTTGACAAAAATGGTTCAGTGGCAGTTATACTCCGTATAGCACGATGTTAATTTTATCGCTACTTTCGCGTGTTTGCGAGTTCTCGATTCCTGCCACTATCTCAGTTTCGACAACTCACGCATAATCAAACGAAACAGAAACAATCCATTAAATTGCAATGTGCACAGGATTACCGGCATGGATCAATATAGACGTCTGGCACAAAGCCAAAGAAATAAATCTACCTCATACTCAGATCCCTAGCATGCCGGTAAAAACCAACGGTAGACTAAGAACTCGAACTTACCCGCTTTTCTTTGTCTTCGTCTGTTGGCGACAAAGTTGTTTGCTTCCGCATTGCCAAGGTCAATGTCAGATGAAGTCTCAAGACATGGAGGAGATTGAGAGATCATGTAACCAGTATGAATTCGTCCAGGACAAGTGGAGCCGCTGAACAAGACCCCTTTGTCAGTGTCTTGCTAAAATGTAAAGAGGGTATCAGCTCTGATAAAAGTATGTAAAGAAGCAGGTGTATTTCATTCATGTGACATGTGTCAATGGAGGGATATTTTATTAAGGTAGTACGAGCCTAGAAACTAAAAGACTTGAACTTTTCCTCAAACTTAAACACTCAACCGTACTCCTACAAAATCAAGAATGAAAATAGTCATATTGCAAAGTCTGGTACTCAAGAATAAATTACCTAACATATATCGATATTTGAAATTTAAAGTGGACGCCATTCGTGAATTAAATCTATGGGGATGCTAAAATTTTCGATTTTCGCAAAACTAGGAGTCGACAATTTTTTTAGTCAAAGAGCTTCAAAATGAGCCCCAACCAACTATAGACCAGAAAAGTATTGTGAAAATTTGAGTCCAGATAGCTGTCCTCCAGGCAAATTCTCCCTTAAGGGCATGTTGTGAGTTTGAGATATGTAAACTTAGGGGCGGATCGCGCTCAAAGTATTATGACCTGACGTGTCAAAGCTCGCCTGTTTTTGACGTACGTCTGAGCTCTGAACTCACGCCGTTATCACAAATGTACTTTGCACTGCGGTATTTATAAACATAGTGCCCTTTGTATTTTCCTCGTACACATTGCACCTGAGAGATATTTTGTAGTCAGTATATACTAGTACCAACTATTCTTTTGGTACCGCCATTCTTGACTGACTGTTGCTCGTTAACACGTATGGCCGGTCGTTTCGTGCTCAACCGAAAGTTTCGGTGTCCAGCCGATAGTGAACAGCTTTGTAGCGATCGATGTGCCACCCTGGTGTCCAAACCTACATACTACTACGTACACTGCAAATATATTGCGATTTGTTAAATTGAAGCAGACGAATTTCTGGAATTCAAGTCTGTAGCGAGCAGGCGGTTTGACATTAAAACATGAGTTTGTTTGATTGAAGTGGCAAACTTGTAAACCATATGTAAGAAACGAAAACGGTATCAAGGCAAGTATATGTAACGCTGTCAGTCATATTTGATCTGAACAACAGCACGCTTAGCTGCGTGGGCGATGAAGCTGGTCTTGCTGTTAATGAGGCAAAGCTGTAGTTATCTGACAGATTTTTGCGAGGCATTTTGTAAAGTCAATTAATACACAAACATAATTAGCACCGAATGCAAGACGCCCCCTTGAACCTTGTACCTAAATGGTAGATCCCAGGCAGTGAATGTGAGAGGGTGTCTGTCGGACCCAAGTCAGATCCACGGAGGTCACAACTGGGCCCATTTTGTTTCTTTCTTTAAGTGTGATTCATAGGCTTGAAAGTTTGCTGACGATCTGAAACGGCTAGTTTTTATCAAAACAACTCGTACTGTGAATGTCTGTTCGATGTTTCATGATGATAGCATTAATTTATCCTGAAAATCAGGAAAATCTTTTAACACTGCCAAGAGTTTGGTCTTTGTTTTTCTTTGGTGAGATTGCTTATAATTATATTGAAATTTCATAATATTAAGGTAGAATGCACCTCTCGGAAAGACATTCTAACTCTCAAACTTATAAATATTCGCTTGGTCTGCCACTTTTAGGGGTTCAAACTTTACACAATATTTCTGCTTCAGATTGTAAAAGAAAATGTTATAAAGGTTGTTTGATGTGTTTGTAACTATTTTATCTAGCCGAGGCTCTTCGTCCTGCAACAACGTTATGTAGTTTTTTTCTTTTTCAATAACACCCTCGTGTAAGTGCGAATGGAGATATGACTTTTAACTTGTGTCGCAGTTCGAAATAAGTGGATAAATAGATAGATAGATAAATAAATAAACAAACAAACATATGATAAAGTAAACACACATATGATAAACAGATAAATAAATTAATAATTTAACATATAAATAATCGAACGGCATAGCTGACTAGCCAACGAATGTAGCAAAATGTAACAATCTACGGGTTTGCTGTGTGCTGCTGATTTGCTTCAACTTCCGAAATCTACAAGACTTCGTTGAGGTTCAACTCAAACCGTATGAACAACACTAGAAGAAAGATGACATACGTTTTTGACTTTTCAGTTGGCAATTGGACAAGATAGAAAGGTTCGTAAAAGGTACACGTAAAAAAGTATACTTATTTCAAACACGATGCACTGTATGCCCCCGTCACTGAAAATATCTACGGTTTTGGGAGAGATATTTGGAGTCTCAAACTTTTCCAATAAATTCTATTATGATTTTCCACTTGCTAGGGCTCACTTTAAGAAACATTGTCACCATCTTAGTAAACGAAAATCATAGATTTAACTTAGAGATTAGGGGCATTTTCAATTTCAAATATTATCTGGTAATTTGTTTTTTTCCTGTCAAATTTTGCACGCTGGCCCCTGATTTTTATTCTTATTTGTAAATCGAATGATTAAAAGTTTTGTTGCGGAAGGTTTGAGCAAGAGTTGAAGTGTTTTACTTTCATACGAGGTGTGTGCTGCCTTA
>LD360788.1:91369-107377 GCA_001465055.1 Ptychodera flava | reverse complement strand
CAGACGGACAGACAGACACAGACAGACAGAGGCTAGACATAAAGAGAGTGCATATTATATCATATAGAGTACCTCTACCACTAGTGCTGTCCCTGTTCTAGTTTGATAAGCATTCCTGAAACCGCTGTCACGCCCCTTATCACCTTCTTATCGTACTCAGAGCGCAGAGTAGACTGAAAGGTCCGTCGCTCGAGGGCGCTCTCTACGCTCCCCCCCCTCTCACGAGAAGGGGAGTGTAGAGAGCATCCCCGAGCGACGGATCTCACAGTCTAGGCTCAGAGACATCGGGTAAAGAAAATCAAAACATCAATCCTAACGGAAGAATATGACTCCTTTCCAGTCGTTCACTATGCCAGATTATTTACAAAAGCGATTTGGAGGAGAACGTCTTCGACTCTACATGGCAGCGGCGTCTATCTTTCTTGCAATCTTTACAGCACTTGCGGTAAGTCATCTTCTGCAACCGTAACCAGTCCCCTTTAGTGAGTCATCCATCCTCTTTCATAGACTGATCCTCCGGATCGAAGTTCTGTTTAGCCTCTACCGTTTCCACATGTCAGCGTATCACTCTCTTCATGTGGTCGGCGGTATTTTCTGACGCAAAAATTGTATTCTGCAAAGCATAATTGTTATACAGCAATTTTTAGTTTGATTGTAGAATGTTTAATTTTAATGAACTGTAACGATTCCCCAAGGGTTAAGTGAAGTTGAATGATTAAACTGGAAAGTCCAGTGTATACAAACAGTAAGTATGGAAAGAATATGTTAAACTGATTAATGCATATAACCATTTAATTCATCCCGGTTATCAATTTTGCTAAATTAGTGTCGGACAACACAAAATGGTTCAGTGAACAACCTGTCCACGTTGTTTATATTTTTGTAGCTATGAGTGCACATAGTCACAAGTCACATGTCTAAGCATAGTATGGTCTAAAGCACCAATAAATGATTGAAGTGTGAAGTGCTCATCTAAACGGTATTTCCCGACCAAAGATATTCCTTAAAGTTTGTGTGTAAGAAGCATATCATTCTTATTCGCTGGTCGGGAAAGGTTATAAATATTGGGACTCATGCTATTGGGTAACTTTTCTCTTATCAGGGTGAGATGTATGCCGGTTCAATTATCATACAACAAGCCGTTGGTTGGGATATTTACGTGTCGTGTGTCACACTTGTCGCTCTGACGGCTATATACACCGTGTTAGGTAAGTTTGACATAATACAACTAAACACGACACTAACCTCTCTGTTCTGTAGTAATAACTACCTTTTGGATGGGAAATCACTTCTACATAGTGTAGCATTCCTCAGTTACATAGATAAATAGAAACTATGAAGATATGGTTGAAAATGACGGACAATTCGATCATCATGAGCGTGGTCAGATGAACGACATGTGAATGTTTCCCGTGTCCCGAAACGAGACATATGAATTTTCGAAATCCACACAGAAAGCAAACAAAGCTTATTCTTTAGGATTCCACATGTTTTCTTTTACTTCTCAACAACATACATTATAAAAAAGAAACAACACTGCAGTTCAATTTTTGCCCTGTATATTCCCCGACCCTCTTTCGATCACAAATCTGTTTTAAGTGTTTCAGACGGAGCGAAAAAGCAGCTCAACCGTCGTGATGCACACAAAAAATTTACAAATAATATTCATATTTCATATTGATATGATATTAATATTATATTTCTTAGACTATTCACGCCTAGTGAAGTGTAGCTTTGTCGCTTAGCAGCCGGTCTTTGCTCGCTATTAAAACACAGAAAAAAATAAAAACATACAGCTATGTAAATCTGTTGAAATCTATAACCTACATCATTCATTGCAGCTTGTTTCGATACAGTTCATGTAGCTGACATATTTTCCATACAGGGGGCTTGACAGCTGTGATTTACACGGACGCTGTTCAGTCGTTCATCATCATAGGAAGTGCGATAGTTCTCACCATATTGGGTAAGTATCATAACTAATAACATATCCTTAGAGTTACCCTAACAACATCAAGGATAATTTCATTATGTTTATGATATAATTCATTATCACTTATCCGGGCAATTGCTGTTGTCGAAACGAATACGTCATCTGAAGAGTATTTTTCAGAGTTAAGCCATTATGTAGTGTTTATGCTCTCACCTTTCCTAACGTTCTCAGAATATTTTTTTAAATTGATCATGAATGGCGAAAGGTTTGAAGACAAAAAATTGCCACAAAACGTTATCTCGAATACGCATTGCGATGTTGAGTTAAACTTTGAAAAGGAAACAATTTGACTGTCGTGTGGTTATTTTTGCTAGCCTTCCTTGAGGTTGGCACGTACGACGAATTCAAGAATCTGTACATGGACGCTGTTCCAAACACGACGATCGAGGGCAATTCGACTTGTGGTATACCATCGGAAGAAGCCTGGCACATCTTCCGTCCCGTGGACAGTGGATTTCCCTGGCCCGGAGCTCTCTTTGGGATCAACATTCTATCGGCTTATTATTTTTGCACAAATCAGGTTAGGGAACTCTTACATTTTTCATTGCATGTCAGAATTTTGTGATCGTTATCCTCAATGTCCCTGAAAATAAAAGTTTTGTTTATTCGTTGATACTGACGTCATATTGGTTTTTTCCATAGTGCCTCCATTTCAAAACATAGAAACAAGATCGGTTTGTCTTTTTTCTGTATGCACTTTGCGAACTGTATATTAACCTCATTTGTCCTCGCTGGAAAATGTACTGTGTCATAATATGTCGTTATTATCACTGGCGCTTATGGAGTTGAGCGCCTATAGTAGTATAGCAAAGGGGCCTTCTTGACTACTATAGACGATCGTCTTCACAAGTGCTTGTGGTCTGTATGACGTAAATTACGTAAAATGACGTGAAAATGGTTAACTTATAGTTGCTAACGGTTGCTAATGGATTCAGGTTCTACAACACTGAGATAACATCCGACAACGTCAGTACGCTCTTAAAGACGGAGTGAATTCGAAAACCAAAAACCAGGAACTATTTGAATAATTAAACTACAAGCATTTGGCTGTGGTCATCGAATGTGGTATCAATCGTTTGGCGAAACACATCAGAATAAGAGAGTATCCGTTTCTTAAAACAATGACTTTATATATGAGGTAACTACAAGAACATATCTTTCTGCCATGGGAATAACCCATCGATGCTTCGTCATCATCATCAGCTACTATATTTCTTCTCATACATTCACAGGTTATCGTTCAAAGATGTCTGGCGGCTAAAAACGTCACACACGCCAAAGCAGGGTCCATCCTTGCAGCTTTTCTAAAAGTCCTACCTTTGTTCTTAATGGTTTGGCCCGGTATGATTGCCAGAATCCTCTACCCAGGTAATCAGAATTGGTTTCTCTCTAGATGTCGCGTACCTCTGCTCTTTCGGTTTATTTCATAATGGTTCTCCAAAAGGTGGCTTGCAGGGGTGTACCCCCAGCTATCCTCTGTTTTTGAGCAGTCTATTCATATGTTAATAACCATACGAAACAAAAGCAAATAAAAGAATATGCACATTGTGAATTATTGTATTGAGTAGTCGCCCACTGTTTCCGAACTGTTGAGAACACTTTTCGTTGTGGTCGATGTTACAAATGTAAGGCTTCAACCCGTGAACACTGTCAGTACTTCGACCAATTAAAACAATATAGAATCCTAGAACAAACACACGATAGCTTGAAGACACCATTAGGGCAATTCTTATTAATGTTCGTAATTTACTCTGCTCGTCTCCAGAACAATATTGGATATCCTTTTACAATTTCAGACGAAGTAGCGTGCAATGATCCGGACGAATGTAACAAGTACTGTGACAACCCGGCCGGCTGCTCAAACTTAGCCTACCCAATACTCATGATGCGAATTATGCCCATGGGTAAGAATATATACAGCTTCGTATCAAAGTAACTTTGAGTAAGAAACCAGCAATCAAGAGAATTACAGGCAGTGATGGCTGTTGTGAGCAGTACACTTTGTCAGGGAAAGTGACAGTGAACTTAACAACACTGAAGACGCTGTATGAGAGGCAAACCGACAGACAGACAGACAGACAGACTGACAGACAGACAGACAGAGAGACAGACAGAGAGACAGACAGAGAGACAGAGAGACAGACGGACAGACATATGACTGACCAGTAAAACATGGAAGTCGACGTTGTTATTGAACAGTAACAAGAGTTCAAGAGACAAAAATATACCATACCGTGTCACAGAGTTTATGTTTATGTTATGTTGAGTTATATTCACCAATTAGAACGAAAATGAACAAGCTAATTTATATTTCGTCCGTTTTTTCTAGGGCTTCGTGGTTTGATGATGGCGGCCATGTTAGCCACTATTATGAGTTCATTGACCTCAATCTTCAACAGCACCAGTACCATGATAACGGTAGATTTGTGGCAGAGAATTCGACCGAAAGCTTCACAAGTTGAGCTCATGATTTTCGGAAAGTAAGTTTGATAGAAGCCTGTTAGTGCCCGCGAAGACGTTTACGCACGGTCCCTCCACAACCCGACCGTTTTGTTGAGGGACTGTGGTTTGCGTAAGGGTTAAAAGTTTGTTTGATTTCTTGGGCATTCATGTAGTCTGGGGTTATGTCAAATATCACATCCATGAACACCTGGAGATAGTTTAATATGACATAGTGAATTGTTGAGGCATGTATTCCACTTCTCTTATCTGAAATATATGTGTCACGTGGTTTCATTTGTGTGCAATCACCTACCACACTATACTGATAGAGATAGGAAATTTTGTTACATTCTATAAGGCTTCATGAAGCCTATATGATCAAAACGAAAGATACAAGGAAACGATACGTCGTATCTGTTTCATTATTAGAGCTGGAAATTCTCAAATATTCTAAATGGCGGAATCAGGACCTCCTCTAAGAATGACTTAGAGTTTAGTTTTTTTCACACAGAGTTATCGTGTTGTTGCTGGTCGGCATTAGTATAGTCTGGCTGCCCGTCATCCAGGCCTTTGGAAACGCACAATTGTTTGTCTACCTCCAGTCGATCGCGTCATATTTCGACCCACCGGTTATAGCTTGCTACATCCTGGCTATATTCTGGGAAAGAATGACAGAAGCGGTGAGGAATATTTTTCTGTTTTGCTACCACTGGATGATGTTAGTAAATTTCAGCTTTCATCTAAGTACTTACATCACTGAGCAACCGTCTCAGCATCGCACCTGAAAGAATGATCACATTGCATCACATAGAAGTCAGACTTGGTTTCATTGTGGTCGGAACTTCTACATCTCATTTTTTCGATTACCGCTCACTTTGACTTTGGTTTTGCCGTCAAACATGCCGTTTTTCGGGGGGGATAGAGGTCCGACACTTATAATGATGAAACTACGAAATGTACTCAAATGTATTTTATAGTCTCGTCCGCAACGAAGTGAGAAAATGATTGGCGGAGCCGAGGAACCGCTGTGCATGTTGCTCGCATATCGCGGCTTCGCTGCCTTTTGCGTGCTTCGTTAGCCATTACAGGTGTATATTGGCAGTTCTGGCAAGCGACTCTATGCATTTAACAGCGCTATTTTTACAATTAATTAGTCACTAACGGAAACTTTTATTTCCTCCCAGGCTGCATTCTGGGGTCTTATAATTGGCTTGGTGATCGGGATGACCCGGATGATTTTGGATTTCGTTTTCCCAGCTCCCGGATGTGACGAACCTGACGACCGTCCTCTGTTGCTTTCAACTCTTGTCTACCTCTACTTCGCAATCATTCTCTTCGTGTTCTCACTGATATTGATGGTTGTCATAAGTCTGTTTACTACTCCAGTCCCCAAAGAAAAGGTAAATTATAACCATAATTTCAATTCCTCTTTAAAATGCATGTAACTACAAGCAAAATCATGAAAAATATCTTACTGTCACATTTAAATTCTTGCAGTGCTCATATCAACATTTTTAAAGTGTCAATTTTATTTCACCTTATAAGGTTTAATGACTTCATAGATCTTAATTGATGTGTACACCGGAAGAGCAATTGAATGACTTGATAGGCTAGTCAGTCCGATACTCTGATGGTATCACAATAGAGGCTCCGTAATCCCTTTGGACGTGTGATGCCACCAACAGCCAACAAAAGTCTTTGCCTCCTGAAACTCTCGCTTGCTTCAACTTTAGACTAATACATAACAAGGTGTTGATATTGATTTGATATGCTGGCAGGTTTTCGATCTACAGACTGACATTGAAAAGCTGACTGAACTGTGGTTGAGTACCAGAGCTCCAAATGGTGGAACCGCGGCATGGAAATTGCAGTTTGTGCAAACTTAAGCATGATAATCAAAATAAAGGCCATCCTTTCTAGACGCGATCAGTTTTCGTTGCCATGCGCGTGTTTTATTTACCTACGCCCGCTAATTCAGAATGGAGGTTCAAGGCAAATCACCTTGTGAAAGCTGTAATCGTAGCCACTAATAAGCCGTGTAATGACTATATGCATTTACTAATGATCCATACCTATACACAGATCACGGATAGACACTGCAGCATAAATAATACACGATTTCCCATGTTACAGCTGATCCGTTTGACGTGGTGGACACGTCACTCTAAGGAAGAACGGGTTGACATGTCAGAGAAGACTGACGACAAGGCAGAGGAATTGGAGATGCATGAAAACAAAGGTATTGATGTCGAGGAAAAAGAAGCAGAGGACGATAAGAAAGAAACAGAAGGCAAAGAAGCGGAAATGTCGAAGGAAGATCAGATTGATGACGCCAATGATGAAACAGAAGGTCAGTTGATGTATGATTGCCATCATCATTTTGGTTCGTAAGAAATACTGTGGTCTGTTTTAGAGTTCACAGTGTCTTTTGTCGGCTAACACTTTGCAGTGTTGCTGATACCTTATAATATTCTCTAAACGTTGATTTCCAAGCCAGATCTCCCTTTTATGTGTCTACCTTTCCTTGACAGATTTGTTCTATCTCTCCGTTTTGTGTCTGTCTGTCTGTCTGTCTGTCTGTCTGTCTGTCTGTCTGTCTGTCTGTCTGTCTGTCTGTCTGTCAACCTATCTATTTTACCAGTCTGTCTGCCTACACGACTCTTGTCTGACTGCAATTGTAAATCTTCCGACCTTTCTGTTTTCTCGTCAGATCGTTCAAGGTTGCGTCGCGGATTTGATTGGTTGTGTGGTTTCAACAACAGCAAACTACAGAAACTCTCCCAAGAAGAGCTAGCACAGATGGAGAAAGAGATGTGCTCACTGGAAGAAGACCCTTTCTGGGCGAAATTTGTCAACATAGCTGGCGTAATCTCATTGGGCCTTGGTGCATTCTGCTGGGGGTTCTTCGCTTAAAATCCGTCGTTACAGAAAATGAACTGATCTCTATAATCCTTCAATATAAGACCTTCAGTAATATACTTAAAATAAAAACTTTGATAATGAGTCCGCCTGTAACGTTGGTGCACTTTTGTACTTGCAACGAGCCTTTGGTTGGAAAACGTCATCGGCTTAAAACTTGATACGTCAGAGACACGTCAGGGACAGATAGAAATCTCAACCTATTGGACCGATATAATTAATGAATATACAGTAACAGAGACACGAACAGATGTTGTGAATTGTATAGCGAACACTGTGCACATTTTAATAATAATAATGAAGACGAGAGAGGCACCACGAAGACAACTAACAGTCCTAGAATATACTTACTTTTTAAAAAAACATATTGATTTAATAAATGTGAGTTAATTTAAATCATAACGAATCATAACCTTATTTAGAAAAACAATAATTATGTCCATCTTAAAACTTCTTATTTTAGTCGTGTTGCTATTGTGACAAGTTCTGCCCTAAACAAATGTCGACGTAGAGGGCACCATCATTTACACGGATCATTATACAAAATCGGTTAAGAACGCGTCGAACGCCAGAACTGGAAAGATATTTCTGCTCTGAAGGATGTAATGAAGTCACATACGTTATGCATGTAAAATACTCAAATACGACGAGAAAGAATGATCAAAAACAGCACACGCCCGCTAAGGGGGTCGAACCCTTGACCTTAGGATTAAAAGTCCCACGCTCTACCGACTGAGCTAACCGGGCTGTTCATGCTGTTGCAGACATTCATCTTTGTATATCAGATGAATTATTTCCATTCAAGGTTTGTTGATGAACAACGAAGTGAGGATGATCTTGGATGGAAAGGCTGTGACAACCCGTGATAAACCATTCCGCAGGTTTTCAGCAATGGTAAATGAACCACAAAGGCACTGCTACAGGCAGTGTGTGATTTCTAAACTCATCGGACAACAAACCAAGAAAACAGATCTGCCATGAAAAATATCCAATACTTAAACAAAATGGGACAGAAGCTGATTATTAAAGTATCTATATATTGTGTAATGCTTCATTTAGGGCCTGTTTGTCAGGAGAAGCCGTGATTATTACAACTCATTTTAAACATGTCAGTTGTAAATGATCATCAAGTAATTTTCGTCGTTCTTAATCATGCACTTTTTTGGTATTGTTTGTTTTTGCTGTTTTGGTCACTCTGAAGCGACCACGTTTGCAGCCTGAGGTAGTGATGATGATCCAACAACCGGGCAATAAAAATGCTGAGTATTGCAAAGTATAGACATTGAGCCATCTGACTCCGATTGCAACTGTAGCACCCTTTGCATTTAGAGGATAATGCGACAGAAGAATGTCAATGTTTCAAAGGCTATCGTAGTGGCCATATCCACGTTCCGGTGTATTGTCTTTGAAGACAATAACTTATCTGCTTTATAGATTTCAACACCGACAGTGCTTTTTTTGGGAGGGTAAACCAAAACGTTTCATAGGTCCAGAGAATAGTCAAGCCATCTGTAGTCCTTGCCATCGACGTAGCATTCCTCAAATCGGATATAGACGGATTGAGACCGCTTTATCACGACGGCCAATTACAGAGTCGTTGATTCCACAGGTGACCATTGTCCTGTGCACATCATCTCTCGTTTGCTTCGTCCTTTTTCGTCTAATTCTGGTATTTTACGTGCAGTTTGCGTTTCCTGTTTGATGTCAACGTCCTTGTGCATCCCAAACTTCTTGTTTTAATAATATTACGCGTTGGAAGCCCTTTGAAGAAGCCATTTGAAGAATATAAAGAACAGCGTCTGCTCATCGCTGCCCCTTGTCACATACAACACCAACCTCGTGGTTGTTCAACGTCGACAGCAAGTGGACTGGTGCTTGTATTCACTGTGAACTGGTGAGAGCCTGGAATCTTTCTTGTTGCACAAGGGTCCCTATAGGGACCTTGGTTGCACTGTACGATGTCGGAAAGCAGTATTACCTGTGAGTCCTACCTACGGAATATTTTACTCGACACGAACATTTTCCAGTGTACTGAGAGTAATGACTTCTATTGAGGCCACTTTACGGTCGATCGTCCCTCGTACCATCGCACCATCGCCAGTCCTGAAGAAATCGACTTTGTAGGACAGTTTACGACAACAAAAACGGACACATCAGCACAGGTCATAATTTTAAGATAATTAGTGGAAAAATTTACATCATATAGTAAATGTGCAAGGACGTTTTCACATCTTTAACTTGTTCATCTCCTTATGACGACTTTTGCGGACCTTCGCTGTCTTAGTGTTTTTCACCGACGGATGGTTGCTTCGTCACTCACAGAGAAAGACATTTACTTTACCAAGAGTTTTTAGGTTCTCGACTCATTTTTTCTACCATGGTCATATCATCAGACAATTGCAAATGTGAAGACACATTTCCTGAACTCGTATAAGAAGAACAGTTTGCGTTATCGACCACCTGCTTTCGTTTTTCAGCGCGCCCAAACACAGCTGGCATTATGATATCATATCTCTTAGTATCCTGTGATATTCATCCGAACCCAGGACCTTGAAACATATCCATGTGGTGACTGTCATAAACCCATAAAGGCAAATCAGCATGGTGTTGTATGTACAACCTGTGAGAACTTGTATCACACACATAATGTCAAAGTATATCCTTGAGAGAATATCAACGTTTGTGGAAAAACCCTGAAGAATCTTGGTATTGCGTACATTGTTCGCTTTCAAAGTTTACAGATTACATTCCTGATGTATTTTCGGATGCTGAAAGAAATTCGACGACTACAACTACACAAAACTTTCATTCTTCATCAGGACCTCGTATAAATGGCTTACTTATAGCGCATGTAAACGTCAATAATCTGTTTACTAAAGTTAATCATCTTCATGATTTCATCGTCAAGTGGAAGTTGACAGTTTTAAGTACAACCGAAATCCATCTGGATGATTCATTTTCGAACAATGAATTATCGATCGATGATTTTCGCTTTTTTTAGGAAAAATCGTCATGGGCGGTGTGGCAACATACGTACACAACTCCTTGCCAGTTTTGCCGAGAAAGATTTAGACTTTTCTGAGCTCGAATCAATTTTGATAGAGATTAATTTACATACCAAATCAATTCTGGTATCTTCCCCCTAATAGTAATGATAACTTGTTACAATAATTGGGAGGTTTATATCTTAGGTGACTTTAACATCGATCTTTGCTCTACCTGATCGACCAAGTAACGCAAATTAACAATGATGATGAAAACATTCAATTATCTCAAGTCATCACATCTCTAACACGGACAAGACAATGCGGATATATGCATTGACCACATTTATATCACCGGCAGTCACCGTACCGGTGAGTTATGGGTGTTAATCACAGCGGGTCTCTTAGACTTACTCCAAGTCTGTGGGCGTATAAATATCAAATCAATAAATTGAAGTAATGAACTTCAACAGACTGTCACGCTAGGTGGTAGGCTGACGCTTACTTAGATCGTGGGGTGAGCACCTTGGCCCCCACGCTTGGCCAGCCAATATGCTGCCGCCGAGAAAAGCCAGGCGATTGGAGGGGGGAGGGTTAAGTCTACGGGTTTCTCAGATCATGATGCTGTTCTGTCACTAGCAGGTCAAAGGTGCCAATTGGTAAACCACAGACAAGGAGAATTTTTTCCCGTCGTCTGTGGGTAAACCAAGCTTTAAAGAGACATGCAAATTAAGAATTTCATGAGGCTTCTTTTATTAGCGACTTGCATTGTGTTCCATTGAACATCATCTGTGTGTCGGGATACATTATTTAGCGGCTATGGTCTACTTTCAAGAGCTATTATTGGACGTGTGCGATCGTCATGCACTCATCGTTACTCAACGTGACAGGAGATTCAATTGTCAAGGATTACCGATGAAATTAAAGCAGTTAGGTTTGAAAGAGACAATGTGAAACAATGCGTAAAATAGACTAGTGTCGCACGTATCTGGGAAGCTTATAAACGACTGTGTCACAAAATCGCAATCATCTTTGGCCAAGAGTTAATATTATGGTTAACTTACTTAAGAAAATTCAAATAATCGGTCAAATTTATAGGAAAGTATTAAGAGGCTCGTGAACAGTAAATTGTGGTTGTCGGTAAATTCATTGAAAGTACATAATACTGCTGAGTTCTTTAAACCCAAAGAAATTGCCAATATGGTATGAAGAAAACGTGAGTAAACATGATAAACTGAAAAATCCCCAGACTTGATTTAAATCATAAGTTCGTGAAAGTACCTGATTGCGATCAAATACTGTTCAAAATATTATATTACTGTTGCTAATGATATTTTTTCGAGCGATGAAAGGCGTACAAGATAGGTGTATACTTGACAGTAACTTAAAGGCTTACATAGAGAAATAAAATGCACAATTCACACTGGAATTAGGTCTTTACGTCGCCAGTAACTTTTCAAATCTACTTGGAGATTTCTGCTTGTTGCGAAGTCTCATTTAACGTATTTTATTTATTTTGTTAATCTCTAAATTATCGCTGATTATAATAAGACTCATCTCTTTTTATTGCTAGCGCAGTGATGTTTACAACAATCACCACTACATGACAAGAAACCAACGAATTCTTAGGAAAACTTAAACTTTACAAGTATCATTACTAATAATATGTGTTATATACAATCTCCCTCCTGCGTTCAAGAATGTTCACTTCACAGTATCTTTCGCTCTGCATTGCGTTGCCATTGATATCACTGAAGGTCCCTGTCTTTGAACTCGATCGGGGCTTTAAATCTCCTTTGTCGTTGACGTCTTTTCGTAAAGCCCTGTAAAATGAATGAGAAACAGAACAAGAACTTCAAGTATGAAAAAGTAAACATTTATACTTTCTAACTCAAATCCAACAGCTTTGAATATCTCCGATTCTCATTGAATATGTGACGTCAGCCTAACCTAACACTACATTATGTCTTCTTCATTCAAATGACAGGAATGTACTACCAGCGTGAACGGAAAACGTATGACTATCGTAAAGTTCTGCTCCCCTTTAATTGAACAGTGCTTCATATGAAGAATGTCATTCACTTAGCTTGGACAGCTTTAAAAGGAGCGTCAAGGTTTACCTGCTTTACTGAGACTGAGCATGTCAAATTGTTGCTTTTCTTTTTAGAGAACAGCACAATATTACTGTGTGCATGAGTTTAGCGCTGGTAAAAAAGCGTTTCATTGGATGACCCCAGCTGTCAAGCGAAAGGGCAAATGGATATTTGCATCACCGGGTGTTCGCAAATCAGCTCAGCTGGCAACATCTTATTTCTTTTTCTAGCAAGTACTAAATGCTTTTTATTTGTCAAAGAGTTGAATTCATTCATATTCAAATAGAATTATAGACAGAAAAATGAAAGGCAATAAAAATAATTTCACATGAGGTATGATTCAGTATATTGGGTTACCTTGGCAATTTCCTCCAACAGGTCGTTGAGACACACTTCTCTATTTTGTGACTCAGTCTCGGAATTGTAATTTTGCTCCTTGTCATCGTATTTTCGTTTCACTTTCAGTTTTCGTGGTTCTTCTTCTTTCATTGTCTGCTCCTCGACATTCAAAATTTCGTTTTCCTGACAAAAGTGAATGCTGAGTGTTACCAAGACATCAAAACTATAATACCTTCCGACGTTTTAGTCAATAGCATCGTCACGTAAGTGACCGATGTACCTATTTTACGATATAAAGATATGCCTATTGAGACACAGACGTAACGTCACTGGATAGTTATCATTAAAATTGAGAACTAACTCAGTTGAAACAAAGATATTAAAGTTCCTACATACTGCAATAGATGATGACGTCAAAGTCTTCTACATAGTAAAACAAGTGACCATGACATTACGATATGTCACCTATGACTCTCTCTCTCTCTCTCTCTCTCTCTCTCTCTCTCTCTCTCACCTGCCTGCACTGCTGCACACATTGTGAGAATTCATCGATGGTTGAAATCAACTCCTCGAGTTGAAAAGTTGTCTCGTCTTCGCAGAGATAGCTGGACAATTTAACGACTAGCTGGTCGATTTCTTGCACCAGGCTTTGTAACACAGCAAACTCTTTCGAAGCTTTCTGGATAAAAGTAAAACGTTTATCTCTAATTTGAAAAATATAACGTGAATGGCTCATAGATAGCTGTTTTTACTGAGCGTCACGCAAAGCATGCATTGTTGACGTTAGATTTGAATAAAAATATGTCGTATTCTCATTTATATTTTGTGCACTTAACGGTTCATCGTGTAACCTTTGACCTTTATTGAATGAACTCGAGACATTAAGTCTGATAACCAACATAATTTTACTATTCGTTTCTTCCCATACTCTTGCTTCCACTCGCAGTTCCAATACACGTGTCCACATTCATTTGAAATCCGACGTTAATATTGTTAATATTTAGAAATTGCTAATTTTGTCAATGTTTCAAAATATTTATTAGATACCGATAAAGAGGTTATCAATCGAAGTATTTTAAAGGGCAAGTAGCTATAACGTTTGATGTTTTTTAACTGTTTTTGATTGTGGTGTCCTACTCCCTAAAGCATGTTGAGATACACAGTATTCAGCTTGTTAACTCAGTCTTTACATGTGTAGATATCGTTGTTATTTTTGACAAGTGAATTCTTGTCCGGACTGGGATTCAAGTGTAAGCAACAGTGCATTGTACACGTACAGACGCTGCTGATAAAATAAAATGTAGGTTTTTCAAAATGCTTTTGGGAGTAGAACAAGATCGTGCAACTGACAAACAGAACAATAACCATGAAAAAAATTAGCAAAAGTAACAGTTGTTGTCCCATTCAGCCTCAAAGATAGACTGCTCTCTGATTGATGAACTTTTTTGTTTGAAACAATATTCATAACTTACAGGAAGAAAATCCTTCATTTGCATCTTGATATCTTCCTCTGCCATGTTCACTTCCTGTTCCATTTTGTCAAGTCTTTTCGACAGTTCACGTACTTCGGTTTTTAGATCAGTAAGGGAATATCTACAAGACAAAAGACAAATAGCTGTAAGCGGTATAAGACATCTGCCACCTCGATTCGTGGAGAGCAATGTTTTAACCTTTTCCTATGGACTTAACCTGGCCATGTTGGCCATTTTTGACCCTATAGAAAGGGTTTATTTCTTCAGTCTTGGTCGTTAATGACAGAAATTGGTCCATCAAAAATCGATCAGTGAACCTAGACATTCTTGTGATTTTTATGGCATTCGTTGTCCAGGGCTTCCTTGATAAAGTTGGCCAACTTTTCATTTTCAAAGATCACACTATCTGGAGTGGAGTCTACAATCATCCACTGATACACATGTGTACATCTCTCAAGAGCAATGTTGATTTTGTAATACACAACGAGTGATCTATCAATGAAGGTATGAACACAATGTTGCTTGGAATAGTGACCTCACCTAGATGCTTTTGACACTGTTTTGAAATCGTCTAATAACTGCGTCAATTGTTGGTCGGATTTCTGATCGAAGACTTTCACTAAATGATGTAGCAATGTCAACCTCGATTTATTGGAAAGGGTCTCCTTCAACTTCAACAGAGAAGACATCTTGAAACCGTTGGCATTTCCGGCATATCTGTGATACTGACGGGATAGATAAGGGGTATGTGTAATATCGGTGATAATAATGGGACAGATAAGGGGTACATGTAAAATGACCGATATTAAAAATGATGACGTAATATTGATATATTCAAAAGCAAAGTCAATAAGCGCTCTTTAAGATATAATATTATGTTTTTCACAAATTTTATTTTGGAAAAATCTACTGGTCGTTTTTAATAATTATTTTATAATATTTTCATTTTGTATCTTGATAACTAGGCCAGTAATTCTCGTCACCTTTGCGTAATTTAATTCACCTATGGATGAATAATTCTAGAGGTCTATGCCGAAAAAGTGTGACAACAGTTTTTTCCTCTTTTATTTATTCAATATTTTAAAATGTTTTATACCTGCTAAAGTTAACATTGGGGATAGATTAAGCAACATGTACAAATCGAGGAAAAAACAGCTAACTTACAAACATTTTCATGTGCGATATTATCCTTTCAAAAATGATTAATCAATCCCTGTTGTTACAAATTTCCTTGTCTAAATTTGTACTTCAGAGTAAAGTCACATTGTATCATAAAACGTTTTGGTATTTACTAGTTAAGTCACCTGATAGTACATCACATCACATTATATTACAGTACATTGCATTACATTGCATTGCTGTACATTAAATTACAGTACATTCTTAAAAACCTTTGTGACGTATTTTGGTGAGCAAGACTTTTACTTACATAGTTCATGTAGTTGCCTGTTACAAGGACAAGCTTTAAAAATCTCTCCAATGCTGCGCTTTTCATTAAACCTAAAATGAAATTTGAATATTCACATTCAATTTTACATCACTATAGTTATTGTTACGGGCAAAAATCTCGAAAACAAAGTGCTTACAGAAAGTGGAATAAGTTAATTAGCTCTCATCAACAGGCTACGGCCATTTCTTGTTCATGGTAACATTTCCACAATAGTGCTAGTGTGGTATAGGTGACTCTAGGATGAATGAGAGTGTTACACGATGAGCTGTTACAAAAATGTTCTGCCTTTTCGGAGAACAATTATTTAATGTTTCAT
>LD360788.1:58255-83766 GCA_001465055.1 Ptychodera flava | reverse complement strand
AGGAGTAAAATGTCAAACGTCGCATCTGAGAAACATGCATAAAAGTCTTGAAGCTTAGTTCTAAGTCCCTGGGTATTTTGATAAAAAATACTGCGGTTTCCTCACACCTGATGAAGTGGTATTGGGGCGTCGTTGATTTGATTCTGAATTGGGACCTGGGTTTGGATGAACATCCCCATCACTTAACAATACATTGAAGGAAGCAGTATGATTGCTATAATAGCAGACGCGAGCTCCATACTCCTTCTGTTACTGCCACAAGAATTATCATCTGGCTTGGAACGTCCATATACTTTGAATACAACTTGATTTTGATATGCCGTCTTTTTAATTCACTAGCCGCTACATTTATTGTGATGACTTATAGACCGGGCATGATCTTGGTTTTTTCACGTCAAGTTTAGTAGACACGGACAACGCCTCGTATTAAAAATAGTCACCTAAAAGAAATCGATAAGTACAGTGCCTAGGAATAGACTACATAGCCTCTGACCCAGGGAGACCGTTTTAGGTCGTATCCAAAGGGTTTCAAACGTAAAGGCTCATCCATTTGATATCTGATATAGGGCTTGGGAATGTAAGTTCTTTTTCGGCCACATGTCAGTGAAAGGATTTTGTTTAACAAGTATTACTTTGAAGCAAACGTTTAGGCAAAAATATGTTTTGGTAAAAAGTTAGCATCCCTAAAAATCATAGTATAATCAAGCATTTTGATATTCAGTATCTGTAATAAATATTTTATCTATTAGGGCTAACATTGCAATTATTACACATCTAGTTTGTGAAATATTTTATCTACTACACTGTAACATTGCATAGGTTTTCACCTGTACTTGCTTCCATTCACAATCAGATAAGTTAAGCGTTATTTACATCTTGCTATTAACATGATTTAATAATTTATTTCGTTTTTCGGTTTGACTATAACCCGTTTTACATACTTATTGATTATACATTAACAAATGTCAGTCAATCCAATCTAAATTGTATTTGCGACACTCAACAAACGCCAGAGGATTTGAATACTCAGAAAGATGTTTAACTTTTGGTGTTTCCAGTGATCCCATCATTTTATATGCTAGGGGTATATGTTTTACAAAATAATGAAAAAAAGCATGTTTCTTTCATGTTTTTTTTTTCATTATCTAAATTGGATTTTTGATAGATATTTCAATACAAGCAAATAACTAACACAATATGACCATCGAAAGTCAACATGCGCAGATATGAGGATCTGGGCCTGAGAACTGCGGCGCGGCTGTCAGAATAATATGCTGGGCTGTCAGAGGTATATGCTGGGCTGTCAGAGGTATATGCTTAAAGTAGACGGCAGCTCAACAAACATCTGCCAAGGTCGAGTGAGTCACACCAAATATTTTAGAATCCCCGGAAACAAACTTTTTAATGCTGTAGAGCAGAGAGACAAACATTCTTTCGACATATACCACAATTGGCAAGTGACAATCGCTTTTCGAAAAACCACCTGTTTCTCCCCAGATTTCAACCCTAATGTTCATTTATGCCTTGGAGCGGAAAGGGACGAAACATCTTTTACAAAGGAATTGGGTCAGTGCCTTGCTATGAAACCTTTTCTTTAACACAGTGATTTACGAGGCTTATAAACGCTTGTAAAACATAGCGTATTGCACCTGCGTATGTAACATATGGGGTTTTGCCGTACAACAAACTTTGGTATTAGTAGACGTGGATATAAATAACAGTGACGCGTTGTCAAGTATCGTTTGATGTTATTGGTCGCTCTTGACCTGTTTTATGTAAACTTCCGGGAAATCTATCACGATCTCATTCTTTCCCTCAAAAATGTTCATCACACAATCACAACTCAGAATATGTAGACCAATAAAAGACAATAAAAAGCTATTATGAATAATATGTGCAATAATTCTGCCGATACGATTTCGTGTTGGAATGTACAATTTAGCTAGCCACGGTCCCCCTGTGAGCTAGCACACTGGACGCGTTCCTAGTATGGTATGCCACCCGTGTGCTCCGTGTACACAGGACATGAAAAACATTACATTTTTGATTTCGCCTGTAAAATTTGACAGTAAACGGCGTAAAATAAGAGTTAATCACTAAATACCAGGGTTTATGTCCTCGTACATCGTATATGCTTTGCTATTATCCGGACAACACCTCAGCCGTAAGATGCATTCACCCATAAATCCCGATATTATGTTGATAACCTTAAAAATACCATGCTCTGAATAAAATGCCAACCAAGGTGAGAGGGTGACTCACCAAATACCAAACTTCTGATGTAATGTTTGCTCCTTCTGGACTCTATCATATAGTTCAGACCACTCTGCGAATTAAGCACGGCCTTGATGCATTTCACACATTCGCTCCGTAGGTAGGCATCCGAAAAGCTGATGAAGCTCTTGTCATACAGTATTTCAAGTGATTCCATTAACAGCCCCATTCCTCCCAGTGTAAGAAACTCCTCTATCCATTCACCGCTGCTGTTGAACAGTAGCTTTTTCAGACCTGAATAGTTCTTGACAGTCGGTAAACACAGCAACTTAACACAGAGTTCCGGATCGCAGTTTTCGAGACCACCGTGCTCGCCGTCGACGTCATCGACACCATTATATTCCGTCGTCAGATCCATAAATGAGTCCAATTGATCGCTTGCCCCAGACTCTTCTCGTATAGACATGATAGCCTAATGTTTCCCAAGGATTCAGATAGACACTGAGGTACTTTGTAAGAGTTCAGTGTGTTAAACACTGCAGACAATAACTTATGATTCGCATTTATGACGACAAGTGATAAATCACAGGGCTATAAAAACGTAAGTGCCTCAACATGTTATAAAGGTCAGCAAATCATTACATGTTGAGTCAGTGTGCCCGCGAGATAACCTGCTGAAAAATTGTTTGAGAGATTTCTATCATATTATCCCTCTGTGGTCGTATGCACATGATACAGTCGCATAAACAGTACGATGACTAAGTGTACAGGTCTGTAACATACACATACCCTTTGCTGCTTCGAGAGATCAGACATTTTCTGGGTGGATGCACACATTGCCAACTTTAATACTTAACCAGGCGACTATGTCATTTGACCCATTTCGTTATTTGAAGATAAGAGTAGAGCAACATTGTTCATCGTTCTATATGGAGTGAGCCCTCATCGTCAGCATCTAGCCATAGACAGGAACTCTCATCGGAGAGGTGATTGTTACTGAACGCTTGAAAGTGCTCTATCGTTCGATTTTCTTGTTAAATAATAACATTAATGATTAGAATGTTAGAAACACATCTTACTAGTAGAGTGAACTGCTTTATGTGCAAATACAATCACTGGCAGCGCTATTCCGAAACGCGTTCCGTACCAAAGTATCCGCTAAGGGATTGGACTGAAATTACAGAGGGTGGGTTGGTGTTCTTTAACGGTGGGTGACTATTTTTCGCGTAAGCATTTTTGAATGGTCATAAAATTTCACACATGTCTTCGGGGGAGGGTCATCATTTTTGCACAACTATCGCAAATATAAAAAAGGCAAGAAGTGGCCGATACAGTGCCTCTCCCAAATATATCAAATCACAATACATTGGAATCTAGTGGACAAACTATTAACAACTTTTCTCTACAAAACAAGTTATATCTGTATATTTACATATTTTTGATAATTTATTTAAATGTACTTTGCTTGAAGTGGGAGATATAAAGTACATGTGTGTACATGAAATTTGTAATGCGTGACGGCAGACTTTATCACCCTGTACATCTGCGATCTCCTTGTGTCATTTGTAAAATCCTACGTTTTTGTACACGATACTCGTGGACACATAGTCAGAGTCAGTATTTTGTATTCATTCATTATTTGTTTGCAGTTTTGATATTTCACAGACGGAAAATAGATCTCACCAGCCGTACAATTTTTCCGGGTGCTGGTTTCTAATGAAAAGCCAGGATAGTGTGGACCTGCTTACGGGAAATTAGGGTGAACAGGTTGAGTGCCCTTGGTGCGAAATGTTGGCCTTCAAGTGCGTCTAGCCATTCATTCAAATACATACTTACCTATTTTACCCCAACGGGAATCGATTCAGGGCTGGTTTATCGCTTTCTACCTTGCGAAGAAGGTGTTTGTTGTAGCCAACTTTGATGCTTTTCTCATGGTGTTCTGATCGGGAAAACGGACTGCTGTGAAAACAACAACAACAACAAAAATCCGGAAAAAAACAAACAAAACCCCCACAAAAACTATAAAGAAACAAAAATAGTGAACTACAAATGCTTAATTTTGACTTGTAAAATTGAATGTAGGAGAGTGGTTTACAAATTCGTAAATATTGAACTGTAAAATATAATTTAGAAATTAAACGTGAATTTTCAGATTGCGGCGAATAAGAAATTGGACAAAGTGTATGCTAAATTTCCAAACCTCAGGTCAAATCATATACGTACATTGTCAACTTTAAAACCGAACCAGAGAATTATGTCTTGGTGAAGCCTGGCACGATTTGATATGACAGTTGTAATTTTGATCTATTACCCGAAGATAATTTAGAATCCAGCAATCGTTTCATAGGACAGATTCCCAGAGCTAATTCCGTGGTTGCTGTGAAAGCTGAGGTCTTTTATTAGGATTGAATGTCAACGTAAGCTTGATGGCGCCCTCTAGCAGTTACAAAATAGCGGTAAGCTTACGTTTGAACAACTTCTTACATCTAAAGTTCACTACATAGAAATAAGTCTGAATGCGATCTTATATTTTCCGGAGTGAAAATATTTGCATGATTTAAACAGGACAGGCACAATTAATGTTGATGTATTTTCTTGAAAAAATGGCGATTGTGCTTTTGAGAACTCTTAACTGTGGAGTTAAAGAAACGACATAGACAGCTGTGACATTTACTGTATAAAATGATTGCAAGTTGCTTTATTTCCTAGATGCCTGCAAACTACAAATGTCTTTTTTTTTCATTTGCTTCTACCTAAACATTTCAAACAAAATACAGAGGGATACATTCAAAATTAAGAGAACAGGTAAATAAACATACTGAGTATGAAATATTCTCGCGAGGGTATACTGTTACCATAATGATGACAATGTTTGAAGGGGAAATTTTATGTCAGCTCGGTTACTTATTTCGTTGTCTTTTACATGGCGAAAGAGGTCTCATGAAATAATGACTAAGGCTAATTTGACATCAAGTTATGAGAACTAATAATATTCACAATAATCCAGTCGAACATTATGCAACGGCTCCTGTGCTCTTGATAGACCAATCTGAATATAACAGTGGTTTGAATGACGAACATAGATTCTATAAGGATAGAGCTATAAGCAAAAGCTTACTATGTGATATTTCAACTCAAAAAGTTCATGAATACAGTATATTTCTACAGTCATACAATTTCATATGAAGAACATAAAATGACTCAAATAGCTAATAGCTAATAGCTATTTAGTTCAATAATAGGACATAAGAACTTTTTCTTTTTTGATAACTGTTTGCTATACATCTGCAGTGACCGCAATTTCTACAACAACACTGTACCTTGTGATTTAAAAGTCCATTTGCTGTAACGTTTGGCGACTCTTTCACTAATTTTGATTTGTATGGCAATTGTAAGTTCTTGTTCTTCTCCAAAACATATGCAACACCGTCTAAAATTCACTGTTATTGTTTAGGTTTGAATTCTTGTCCGGTCCAGAATTCACTTGTCAAAAATGACAATGTAGCCCGTGTACAGGCGGAGTTGAAAGCTCAATACTGTGTATCTCTTCATATTTAGGTGAATAAAACAATAAACCGTTGCTGATATTCATGACGAAACCGAGGATCATAAAAGTTATAGCTACTTGCTCTTCAAACTTGCGTTATGATCGATTACAACTGAGACTAAAACTTTTAACATCAGAGTGACAAAGCAGAATATTTCCACTAATAGTCAAGTTGTGACGTTACTGCATTTGTACAGTTGTCTATTGGCCGACCTCGTAGAAATTACGCAGTCAGAGTGTTTTGCTACCACTAAAATATTTGGTTGAAAAAAAGACTCTTCTGATTACTATTATCGGTACAATGATCCAACAAAGTAAACCTTGAACAACAGCATTTCTCGGTTACAGAAAGGTATCAAAATCTTTATAACAATTTTTCCGTCACTATTTATTAATATAGATTCATTTTATTGACATCCTTGTTATCTCTTAAAATTACATTTTTGTTGCTGACCCAAATTGCCACGCTATTTCATAGTTTTCGTTTCACTGCTGATGAAATTACTCTCCACTTTTTATTGGTTTGAAGCGTTCTAACACGTTCTCATATGTCTCTCTACAGATGACTAGGGGGAAGAGCTCCATCAGCCTGCAGATGTCTTTTCTTGCTGGTTTGGAATCCCTGCATATTCCAAGGAAACATGGCAAAATGTAAGAACAGATAATAATGTCTCTTGAACCAATGAACTAAAAATGCTTAGAGTGAACGCAATAAAACCCATGATCAACTTTGTGTGTTACGGTAATGGTTTTGGTTTGAATGAAATTTTACGAGGAACATTTTACTTCTGATGATTTTAGCTTATGGTTTATTTCCCCATGGTATGTTGAAAGATGTAAACCAGGTTTGTGGAGTATATGCAAAGAAAGTCCAACTTAAATATGTCTAACGAGATTTCAAATATATTCATTATGGCATAACATTTTTCAATAGTTTCCAAAAAAAGTCGAATTTACGTTACCTTAGCTATGTAATCCAACAACATGTCGATGGTGCATTTTTCTTTGATTGGTGCATCAACCTCGTCCCCAGAAATATTTTCTGCCAAGTTTCGCTTTGCCCATTTCTCGTTGTCCTTTTGAGGTAAAAATATTTACATTGTTGGAGTCACTTTAAAAAGATTCCATTTGTGATCATCAAACATGACCATTTAAGCAGGTTATTTTAATTTCAGGCGTTAAAGCTTTAAGATATGAGCCTTTTGAGAAATTGTGTTTCCTTCGTTTCTCAAGCGATCAAAATACTTGAAACACCAACATGGCCTTATTAAGACAAAACCTCAACTGATATGAAAAGATTATGAGGGAAAATAGTTGTTTTATCATCATATATCAGTGCTCAGTACCCGACTCAGAAGCTGAAATAAGAAATGAACTTCACAAATGATACTTGCATAGAAGTTGAGGTAGCTTGCTCTAACATGAATATAAGGTTTTCGAACTTAAGAATGTCCCACCAGTATTAGAAGATGATTGACGATATCAATATTATCTCTCCACTCTTATGTATTCCTTACTATCACTCTTACCTCTTGACAATGTTTGACACTTCTTCTAAGGTTATCGATGGTTGAAAACAACGTCTTCAATGTGAAAGTTTCCTCGTCTTCACAGAGGTATTCAGCCAGTCTGATTGTTAGCTGGTCGACTTCTTGCAAGATTTCCTTTGACTTGTCACGTTTATGGGAAGCGTTCTAGGCAAAGAGGAAGGATACATTCATAACTTTTTAAAACATTAATGTGTCACTTCGAAAAAAAGTCATGCTTTAGGTCTAAAGGCCTGGAGCTGCATTGCTTTGTTATTTGTTGAGGTCAAAATGTCTTACAAGATTCTCAGATATGCTTTTAATTTCACCCATGAAATGAAACGGCTTTTTGTTGCATTAAAAATGTTTCATCTGTGACAGAATTAGTATGTAAATTTAAGAGTTTTCGCTTCATATTTAAGTTTCCGCCTTTAGAAAAGCTCAGTCATGTGGCATACTACAAATAAAACAGAAAGCAACCCATGTCAGTCTTTAAGCTTTAATGACATTACATTAATGGTCAATAAGTCTTATACGTACATCCTTCAATGAGTGCATTTACACGAAATGATTATAGTTTGAATGTGAAATCTCGATAAAGTTTTAAAGCTGCCATCTACTACTGCCTGTGATACGTGACTCATTTTGTTTACGACAAGAACCCCTTTTACTAATAAACACCTTGAACTTACTTTGAGGAAATTGCTCATTTGCTCTTTGATATCTTTATCCGACTTTAAAACCCTCTCCTGAATATTGTCAAGTCTTTCAGATAGGACATATACTGTACTTCTCAGCTCCGTCGGACAATATCTTCAAGAGAAGCGAAAGTGTACCTTGTGAAATTGCAAACCATCAACCCGAGGAAGTTGTCATTAATTTGATAGTATTTTGCATTCGTTTTTATTCTTACACAGGCAACAATAATTTTGATTATTACATGCCTCATGTATCAAACGTCACGCGTCCCATAGGAGTCAATGGTTACTTGTCGATGACGCAGTGTGCTACATAGCCATCATTCGACCGAAACTGATGTATGATGACTCTGATATTATGATCATATTTGTTATAGCTCCGAAAAGGAATTAAGTGGCCAAGGGTACGTGACCTTTCGCCCGATGTCAGGAGGCAAAATGATGGTCTGCCTTGATGTCACACAGTCTCTAGTTTAGACTGTATCTGTATGACATCTCTTTCTTTTAATGTCAAATATTAGATTTTGTCTTCAAATGGCATGGCAGTCAAACCACTTTCCTCATTGAACAGCAAATGAATATATTTTCCTATGACAGTATCCCTGGGATACCATTCACCGAATTATCCTTGAACTTGAAAGAAACCTTTTAAAACCCCACCAAGACTCACCTGTTCGCTTCGGAGACTGGTTCCAATTCTTTTATCAGTGCCTCACAGTTATCCTGACCAAAGGTACGGACTAAATGATGCAATAGAGTAAGTCTAGGATGCTTGGCTTTGATATCCTTCAGGTTGTTCAGAAAAGACACCGCGAAACCACTGGCATTTCCAGCATAGCTACCCTGATGAAATGTTACAGAAAATTTTATTCAATTAGACTATAAGAAAACTTGTGCAAAACCATTCCTTCATTGTTTACACGTAATTATTGACGGTCTTCGACTTGTTGACATGTTAAAATCTCCAACATCGTCAAGATCAGTCTGATTTGTTCACTGTATTTCCTCCATGAGACTTCAGAAGTTAATCACTGATTTCACGGGAACGTCTTACCGTATTTTCTAATGTGAAAGTCTGTGCGTTTTGTTGGTTTGCGGAGTGTCGTTTCCCTGGATATTCCCATACTTAAAATGTTTATGACTGGCACAGCTTGTCTGTTCGGATAACATATTGCAAAAGTAAAACAATCTCAGAATGTTGTGTCTTAACAAACGGCTTTATTCACTAAATGCATAGTTTCTTATTGTTTGTTTTATTAACGGGAAGAAAACGTTACTTACTGTATTCATGAAATTACCAATGGCAAGGATGAGGTGAAAAAAATTCTGGAGGCTGATGCTCTCTAATACACCTGGAGGAACAAGTTTGCAATTCCCGTTTTTCTAGGGTTATACTGTGTATGGAATCAACGTAAGAAACAATACGAGAGGGGAGAAATATTTCGACAGTTTGCTAATAATATCTTGTCCTAAGTGATGCACATTTACTCTCTTGAGTATCAAGCATTGATCAGGATGAAAAAATGATATACCTATGATTTTATACAACTTAAACCATTTCCTTGTAAACAAAAAGAATATATATATGAGTAAACTTGGTCACTGAGTATTAATCAGTCATTTATTATATTTTATTTATTATATATTACCAGTCATTTAAAATGGCTGGATAAAAGTTCACCTCACAAGGAAAAATAGACCGTTATACTCACTGTGACCCCCTTTGATCAAAGACTGCAGATTGGATTCAAGTAAACTCAACTTGCCATCAAACTCTGCCTTTATCAACATGCAGTCTAACCTCAGTTCATAACTGAAAATGGAATGTTGCCAAATAGTTATCATGTTTCATATGTAAGTATTCAAAATCGATTCATCTGCAGTTAACTGTCACCATCGTTTTCTTCAGTTATTTGTGAAGTTTACCAAAATTGAAGAACAAAGACTACGATTGTTGACGAAACTGGTATTATGATGTAAAGATGAGGAAATATATAGACTTACTTTTTGAGATCTAGGATTTTCAGCAGAAACCTTTCAGCTGTGCCTAACATCTGTCTATCTCCGCTAAAAGAAGTAAGTTTCTCCTTCTGGAATGGCCAAACATAAAATAAACGTAAAACCTATAATGTTACATTTCTTCAGCTTCTTCCCTGTTTCTACATGATCTAATTTGAACATGTGTTTCCAAGGGAAGTAGCAGAAGGAGAAATGGAATAGCTCATGGTTGAAAGGTATTGAAGACGGAACATATCTAACACTTGTAATACGACCTTAATTTCTGGTATCCGCCCAAAGCTCCTTGCTAACATCGTGTTCATTTAGAATGGCCTTCTCATTTGATTCCATTTACCTCCACCCAAGAACTTAAATCTATTTACTTGTAATGAAATTATTAAAGTAGAAACATCAATACCATACCTCCGATTTGAAAATCTTCGGCAGTAATTTCTGTAGGGCCATCAGTTTTTCAACCTCAATTTCCTCATTTTTGCCCTCCTGTATTTTATTGACGATCGCTTGACTTGACATATTGAACCCTTTTAAACAAATGTTCACATTAAGTAACCATTTGTCACCCAATTGCAAACTCATCTGTCAAAGAAACACTCTTTGTGGTTAGTACTTTGTAGTAAAGTGAAAATTATCAACATTGACAAAGAAAGTGCCCATTGTTGTAAAAAAACCAGGCATTTCAATTAGTAAATAGTAAGTATCTGCAGAGAATGTATCGTCTACCTTTTGCTGTAAAAGGCATATGTTCAAACACTCCGCTTTACATCTTGCAGGTAGAGGTGACAGTGAACTTGAAAAGAACAAAAAGTGTCAGAATGTGATCTCTGTAGTGACGATAGCATATCCGTGTTCCGCGAGCTAGGGCAGTCAAAAAATGCTTTCAGTTTTCTTATGATCGAAAGATCCTGTGTAATTTATCGCTTATTGCACGCGCTGAGATTATTAATCAGAATAATTGTTCCTTTCTAATAAATAGCTGTAATAGTAAATTTCTTACTGGCTTTTCAACCTTTTCTGGGTTTGGTTTAGACTTCCCACCGTCCATTCTGTCCCCAGGTAGACTGAATAGATCTTCCAATTCGTCATACTGTGGAAGTATGTTCGACGAAGGACTTGCTTTGGACAGTTTTTGCCACATGTTGCCGTCTGTATATAAAAAAAACGAAAAAACGAGGCATTGAACATGTCAACTATACGCTGAATATCGTAAAACATTCCAACAGGACATTGTTTGTGTATATGTATCAATTCAAATTAAAACATTAGCACGCTTAGATAATACTGTTAGAATTTTGCTGCTTTACCTCACCTTTTTGAAATTTGTCAGACGATATCATAGCCCAGTGCAGGGTTTTCAGTTTGAACCGAGGCAGACGTCTCTCACTAGTGGATGTTGGTGAGGGCGCTGTATCACAGCCGGGTGGTGGTGGTGGTGGTGGTGGTTGTGGTGGTTGAGGTGATGAGGGAGGCGGCGGTGGCGGCGACGGCGGAGTTAGTTTTGATTTCGTTGGATTTCCTGGGTGTAATGATGGATATTGTGGTGAACCTGTCGTAGTTGAATCCAGGAGCTTTGAGCTTGTCATAGAAGCCGACTTGCTGTTATTCAAGTTGATTCCTTTGCTTTCTCCCTCTTCAACTTTTACAAGTTCGTCGATCTGCTCTGCGTTTCCAAGAACAGTCGCACGGCGAAGGAATTTTTCAGTCGTCTGCCAGATTGTATCCGATACGGGGCTTTCAGGTTCAAGTTGCAGGAAATGCTGTAGAATCGACAACAGCGACATCCCTTGTGGAGAGTCACTCACCTAATATGAAAAAAAGAAAGGAACATAATAACTACTTCAAAGAAACTTTTCACAATAAATTAATAGAAAGTCAAGTACCTTATTGAGTGCAAAGTTTGCTTGAGTCCAGTATTGACCGGGAGTGGGCACATCTATTATTTTATGGTTTTAGCAATGCCAGTGAATTTTTAGATGTAGAAAACATCTTGGACCATAATACTGGATAATCGGATAAGTTATAGTAATAATCTGGGCGATTACACCACAAAATTCACTTGTATTGACAAAGCTGTAATATAGTACAAATACCATTAGGTTAGATCGTTTACCTTTTTGAAGACAGCATGAAAGACGTCAATAGGACAGTTCATGTCAATTCCTTTATAACCATCATCATCATCATCATCATCCATGGCTTTGCGTTCATCGAAAACCTTCAGTTGTATACAAAGTTCATCGTTCTTCGTGTGTCTAGAATTTGTGAAAAAATGCAAGTTCACAGAGGCACGATCCCAAAATTGCTGTTTTTTGCAATCCTTCTAAAACCTACGTTTATCGAGAGGATTCATTTCATGAGTTCTGTCGTTTCCAAACAATCATTTCCATCCCAAATAGCTTTAATAGCACGACAGCACTATGAGTTAAATCCCTCGGGCGCAAAAATATTACACGATGTATATGCTGCGCAACTATATAAAATTTAAAAAGTGTACTTACCGATTGTAACCTACAGTTACCGAAAGAGTGAAGTCACGTGCAAAGTTTCCGACCCAAGGTACCACCAAATTTATGATTTATATCATAAAGTTTTTTGGCTACAGTGATATTGAATAAACACAGTTTACAACGACTTACCGTAGAGGTCCCATGATATCCAATAATCCGAGTCCAATGAATTCATTCCGCAACCAACGTCTTTCCTTGGCATCATCGTTGGCATCCAACAAACTGTTTATGAATCCTATCAGTGTTGTCGTGTACATCAGATTTTCGGAGGACTTGAGTTCATTGATGACAATGCTGAAACGGTATCTCTGATTTTTCCTTTTCTGTGTATGGAGCGCATTGAATTAGAAGCAAATTATCGTTAACAGATGCTGTCACTAATTGACTGTGTCATCTCTTTAAACTAGCCATACAGTTCTCTGTAAGCTTATCAAAGACAACTGCAGTTGACACAAAACGAGAGGGTCTTCTGTGACAGGCAACAACGATGAAACATTCATTTATTTCACAAACCACTAACAGTAGCCTTGACAGATTTTAAGAACAGTGCAAACCAAATATCAACAAATCAAAAAAGGGATTTGTGTAATCATGAAAAAAAGACAATTCCAGATATCAATCAAAAGTGACCGATACCATATGGAGGTACTTGCATACCAATGTTCAAAGTAATCTGACCAATAGTTATTGAGGTTTTGTAATTTCACATCGTTTCTTTTCATTTGCATTTTTTAGTATGATGATATTAACTTCATTTGAACAAATTCTCATCTATAGTTCAGCATGCATCTACACACCAAACACAAATACAAAGGTGAAATGTGTAGCCTCTTCTCAGATTTTTGCATTTTGACAAAGAATTGTGAAAGAGATATTTAAGCAATAAAGCACACCAAGCGACAAATAAACCACAAGATTTTGACCAGTTCACAACAGATATGCACAAGAGATAGCGCGAGTGCATATACGAAGTGAACTGGTCAAAACCGAGTGGTATACCGTTCCTGGGTGTGCTTTATTGCTATCATATCATAACAGTATACTGAAACTCTGGCATGGAACGTCAAATAAGGATTTTTGCTCTAGTAGAGAGCTCGCCCGTGCACCAACCATACAATATCGCGAATTTACCGCGGTTTTTTTCACATCTCGACCAATCAGATCGCTGTATTTGCACCATTAATAAAACGGTATGATATAATTGGCTTTTTTGACCAAAAACAGCAACCCATATTGCAGGTCTTTTCATGTTTAAAAAACCCGACATGGATCATCTTTATGGACCTTCCTATTAAATTTGAAAGCAATTGCACAAGAGGTATCAGAAAAAATTTACTTTTGACCAAAAAGGGAAATTTCCTCAAAAATACAAACATGACAATTTGAAGAATTCTTACTGAGATCACCCCAAGAAGCATTCATAAAAATATTTAAAAGCAGCCCAACAAGCAGTTTCGGAGAAGACTTTTTGACCTGAACGGGAAAAAATTCCCCCGCAAATATTGATATGCAAATTTACCCCAGGTTCAATATAACTAAGGCTGTCTAAAGAAACCTGCATACCGAATTTCAACCCAATCTAGCCTGCGGTTACAGAGTTTTAGCAATTTGCAGGATTATGCCTTTTTTACGTTAATTGCATGTTTTTGTAACTAACAAGATCATTTGAATAAATTCACATTTCCAGCCCTGGATGCGCTTTTACATCAAAGGTGGTAGGTGTTGTGGTTTTCACGTTTATGACATGAACGGAAATGCATGTATGCCTACCTACTTAACTACCTATCTACCTACCTACCGACCTACCTACCGACAGACAGACAGACAGACAGACAGAGACAAAATTGACAATACGGGAAGGTTAAAATATTCCATCAAATAAATGTTTTATTCTCAGAAATTTTGGGAGTGATAATAGCAAATTTCCTAAAAAATAAATGATTCCATAGAGTTACATATTTTTTCATTGAATTTAGAGACATTACTGTTCAAAGTTTTACTTTTGTGTACGATGAGATGTGAAAATTTCATTCACTGCATGAACTTGAAATGAATGATTTTATATGTTGATTTTAAGTAATTTTAGAAAAACCGACTTTTCATCGTACATTTGTATAAGATCAAGCATGGTGACTCCATCTTTTTCTCTAATATTTGAGTATTCTCATATGCCAGAATTCAAAAATCCATGGGTAACTGTTAAGTCTCCTTGTCTTCAATGTGTTGCCCTATAGTCTGATCTTGTGTACAGGTATATGTATGTTTCACTTTCAATTGAGTGTCCTATGACCCAAAGTCTTCTTAAACTATATCAAAGTCAGAGCTATCACTGTCACTGCCGGTATGCAGTGACAGTGACAGTGACAGTAGGCAGTAGCAGGGCAGTAACTGTGACATTACAACTGTATTAACTTTGTATTTTAGCAATATTTTGTTCAGTTTCTACAACTGCGTCTTGTTCTACTCCCTACAGCATATTGAGCTGTCCAGTATTCAGCTTGCTATCGCAGCCTACGTATACCATGCAAATAACTTTCAGTCTGAACTATAATTCAATTATCTCCAATATTTAGACAAACGGGCTTTGTTCACAAACTGAATATTGTGTTTTTCAGCATGCTGTGAAGAGACACCAAGAAACTGTATTTAACACATTGCATAGAAATATAGAAAAATTTTCAACAGTTGCAGCTCCTGCCAACTTGTTGTTTTTACGAAAATTTAATGGCATTCGTACATTTTTAGATTTTTTCGAGATTAAAGTCATAAAATGCGACAAAACGGTTCTAGATTTTGTTCAATTATTACTAACATTATAACCATTGGATGCCATCAAAATGTTGGGAGCTGAAATCTTTTCAGGTCCCCCTATAGGTGGAGACAAACTTTCAAGTCCACCCTCGACTACCCCCACAATTTTTGAATCCCCCGATTTCCACCAGCGCCCCCTCACCATTTATTGAACGCGGCCTAACACATGAATGTTTTTCCATAACCCACAATCATGTACTAGGCCACTGTGGTCGAAGTGCAAAGGAAATCCCATAGATAATGTCACATGAAACTTTCAACTACCGTGTCCATTTACAACCATTTTCAGTTATAGAGCGCAAAGCCACTGCAGTGAACTGCAATAAAACTGCTCACACTAATTAGTTTCAGCTGTAGCCAGCTGGCAAAGTCGACAAAATTGTATGTCCCATGCAGATAGTTTGTCTGGGGAAGTTGAGATAAACAAGATTTGTACATGGACCAGTGCATGGTAATGTTACATTGTATCTTAATCTTGAACACAGGATGCCAATCGTAAACTCTCATTTACAACCCGAGCCTCAGACAGAGCTAGTTTTGCCTTCACTGCAGTGGCTTCGCGCTCTATTACTGAAAATGGTTGTATCTTTGCGTATACGTGTACCTTTGTATCCTTGTTAACCTATATACTGCTAGTATTTTCACTGGAAAGGTCAGGAATCAAACTTGTTCCCTCGCTAAAATAAGTTGCAATGCTTATTTATTTTTCATGCTTTGCATGACTGCATTGCAAGTACTCAGCAAATATCAGTCTGATTACCTTGTAGAATTCCAATGCATCTATAGCTATGCCACAACCATCCATAGAGTACACCGACAGGGCTGATAAGATTTCAAATACCATTTTCTTTGTAAGCACATGAAGAGAATCCAACGCTGAAAATAAAGATGAACTAGGTATTAGCAATATGATAATGTTGTGAAGTTTGTATCAAATCCTTTAATGTAAGCGCTAGCTTTAACATTTCTGCTCTCTTGATAGAATGTGACAGGAATACATCAAATTACGTTATTAGTATATAGTATGCACCTTTTGCGGTTGTCTTGTTCATGCATTTTGCCATAGACAGTATAGAGTGGGGACTCTACTGTAGATGGCTTTACATCAAACACGATACATTTTGCCATAGACAGTAATGACGGACTATTTCAAGCTAGACTTGGCCCATACTTAATGTTACAAATCCATGTAATTCAAGGGCTGAAGTAACTTCATAGAGCTTGATATGCCTCTTAGAAAAAAAATAGATTGTCGAATGTAGCCAAACAGAAGACTAGGCTCATCGTTCTTGAAGTGTATGTACCGAATATGGTTTGTTGATCAAGTGGGACAATCCAATTAATTGGTGGGAATGAGAATGTGTAAGTAAAATACCATGTGCACCTCAAGTACAGTATCGTATAACCAATCGCATCACTTCGCATCCGCATGGTATCCGTATCGCATCGTCTACATATCGCATCGCCGAATGGTCGCAACAGCATAGCATCAAACATAGATCGCATCAATCGCATACTCGTGACTCGCTTAGACATTAGTAGCATCCGCATCACTCCGCCAAAATTTTGCATCGCCGATTGGTCGCATCAGCATCGCATCATTCATGGATTGCGGTAATCGCATAAACGTCATATAGCATACGCATCAATCGAGGCTTGTAAAAATCGCATTATTGCTGTCAACTTGCATCATTATGGGGAAAGATTGAACATACAATCTATAGAAATAATCAAATTATACCTCTACAAACATTCCAAAACGTTTCTTTTCCATATTTAATTATGGTAAAAATCTAACAATTAACGTGTTGTCATCATATTCGAATGAAATGTTCTGAGGCCAACTTTAACGTTTGAGTCTATAGGTGTGAAATCTCGAACATTGCTTTGATAAAAAAGGTCAAATCTTGAGTCGAAAAGATCGCCAACACGCGACTTTTTAGGTTTATTTTATGCTAGTGATGTTCAACTGGTTGAATGTTAGAATAGTTTGTACTTGGTATGATTTCCATGCATGTGTTTATTATGAAATGATTGAATCGTACTTGAACAAAAGCTTATGAAAACCCATGTTTATGAGTTTCATTTTAGGATAGTAACGTTCAACTGATTAAACGATTGAATCGTACTTGAACGACGCGATTTTTTAGTTGTAATAATAATAAAATGTTAAAACAAATAATGGCAATTCCATGCTGCGTTCGGTATATGTTACGTGAGAAAAAAGGTGAAGTCAGAGATTTTCTTGGAAATAAAATTTATGACAACAAATAAAACTAATTACTGAGTCAAGGGAAAAAGTACAAAATGTACATATTTACAGGCTACTTATCTCAGATGGGACGACACAAAACAGACATTGAGACAGACCGGTGAGTGAGCAGTCCTTGGCTTGCAGGCTTGAGTTTGGTCCGTACAAAGTCCACAGTCTAAATCTAGCGTAGCTGTAAAGGTCTTGAAAAGTCTTGAAATTAACACTGCTGGAGTGATTCCAAAGTGTTAAGGTAATACGTTAGTGTCACGATCCCAAATTTCTGACTGAAAACTGTGCTGTTCCCTATATATACTCAATGGTTCTGTCTATAGCGTATACGAACAATCTAGAACTTCTATCGATATGCTAATTACCGTTCTAAATATATCTTCATTTGTAGGAAACACGACTAATTGAATTCAAGGTAATGGAGGAAAAATGACCTTAAGGATGTTCTAGACTAATTAAACTCAGGTCATGAGTGGAGGAAAATGACCTACATAACATATGAAAGAACTATATTGTACCGGAATGAAAAGGTTTCGAAGCCCAACATTTTATCTTTACTTGATATTAGTGATGTTCAACCGATTGAATTATCGAATGATCTTACATGTGCTTTGACGAGGGGTTCTGAAACCGGGCTTTTTCAGTTTTGACCTCTAAATGTGAATTTGTGTTCGAAACAACGTTATTGAATAAGTGTTTCATAAAACTTTCAGTAGCCCGACAGTTTTTAAATTTAGTTTACATAGTCTTAAAACCCAAGTTGTGAAAGGGGAAGTCACCAAACTGTGCTGGAATGGAACTTTTGAATACCGGACTGTGACTGTTTTGATGTGACATGGTAGTTAAAATCGTATTAGTGAGAAACAAATGAAGATGCCTTATACATATACCATAACTGCTGACAAATCAATAAGTGATCACCAATGTAATGAAATATTGGCTGTGCCGATTTTCTTCAAGAAATCAGCACAAATGCACCCGATTTTAGTGTAGTGTCGCATTCCTTTGAAAAAAGGGTGACAAAATGACTGGAGATGGTGTCTTATTGATAATTTAATTCACCCTGAGTAGGTAATAGTTCCATCACAAATTCAAACACTTATCACGTCATATAATTTTTCTGAAATTAAACATGTTACGAATAGAAAACTTTAGGAAAAACGAGGTTTAGAAGCTCATTTTGTCAAAGAAAATAAACTAAGAAAAGGATGACATCATCAGACATGAACGTAAAAAAGATAGTTGAATGTCATTCTTACTGTCATTACAGAAATAATACTTTATTCAGCATAATTCTTGAACATAAAGCGTTACTCCTTATTTACCATATTAAAAGTTTTGTTCGAAAATAACCTTGCTTTTGAACCAGTGAAATGTGACCGACTGAATAAATTGTCCTGTCGATGTGATGTACCTTTGTCGAGCTGACATCCCGGGGATGCGATGCGACCTGAGTTGATCCATCGGTGCGATGCAATGCATCCTTTGGCTGCGACAATGATGCGATCTACGTTTTTATTTGTTGGTATGATGCGTTTGCGATGTTGGAAACTGATGCGTTGCTTATGCGACACGCATATACGTATGCCATACGTATGCTATGCAAGAAAACCAGATGTGAACTGAATGTGCTCACGTGTTTTACAACAGGTTCATTAATAGTAGTATGCTTCACAGAACAATCAGATATCTGTTATATCATTATATGTAGCAGGTTCCATCAACTTTTGTACAGCACTCTTACACTTAAATCGCTAAATAAAAAGCTTTATTTAAGATGCAAATGAGCTGTTATTAACTTGACAGTGCTTAATACTTCATGGGACAATTAAATATCTATCAGATCAACACCAAATTTGGTGCCGTAATTTCAGAGCTATATAGCTAATTACAAAGTTAATTGAATTTGTAAATGACCCCTTCACACTACTGAATGCTTCACACAACAGTTAGATGCCATACCTGTCGGATCAGTATATGCAGCAGATTTCATCAAATTTGGTGCATATATTTCAGAGTTGTGTGATTAATTACAAAAGTCATAAAATATGCAAATGAGCTATTTATTAACTTGACACTGCCCAATGCTTCTCAATGAAATTTGATATCAATCAGATCAACATCTAGCATGTGTTATCAAATTTAATGCTGTAACTTTGGAGTAATATCATTAATTATATATTTTATTAAATATGCAAATGAACCCTTAATTTACTTGACACTGCTAAATGTTTCATAGCACAATTAGATATTTACCAGAACAATATCTGTAGCAGGTTTCACCATATTTGGTACAGCAATTTTAAAGTTATATACTTAATTACAGAGTTTATTGAATATGTAAATGTGCCCTTAATCAATTTTACACTACTAAATGCTTTACAACACAGTCAGATTTCTGTCGTGTCAGTATATGCAGCAGATTTCATCAAATTTGGTGCATTTATAGTTTAATGCAGCGCGTGCAACACTGTGTGTAATGTAGGAATTTGTAGCGATAGTACCGCAGATGCTCACTTATCAACAGGCACACTATATTGTGTGGTAGTAAATGCAGTGGCCGGGTACAGAACGATGTATCTGTAATGTTCTCTTAATGGCCTGTTTCCCATACTCGACACGGCATTGAATGACGTACAGTACGCGTATCCCACTACCAGTCGTAGTTATATGACTAATTACGAAACTTCATAAAAATGCAAATGAGCTATTTATCAACTTGACACCACCCAATGCTTCTCAATACAATTAGATATATATCAGATCAATATTTGTTGCATGTATCATCAAATTTGGTGCTGGAATTTCAGAGTTGTGTCACTAATCACAAAAGTTCATTAAATATGCAAATGAGCAGATAATTGACATGACACTCACAGTATCATCATCATGTTCCGAGATTGTCATCTGTGAAAAGCTTCATGAAATATTTGTGCAGTATTTCTTGATATATGTCGACACTGTCATTTCTGTCTCCATGTGGAAACAAATATATAAAAAAATGATATGTCATAACTTCATTAATATGCAAGCCACACTAACCAAAATCCAATCAGTTCTTGCAAGTTGCATATGGTACCTGTCAACCAAATCTGACTTGAATCTGTTCAGGCGTTTTTTGAGTTATCGAGTAAGCAGACAGACAGACAGACAGACACACACACACAGACACACACACACACGGACAGACAGACAGACATCGCTATGACATTAGCTCAAGTGTGTGAACATGTGAGCTAATATTGATGCAATGCGATGCATCCTTATGCTGTGACTATGATGCGATCTACTTTTATCCCTGTTTATGCGATGCAGAAGTGATGCGTATGCGATGTTGGAAAATAATAATGCGGTGCTGATGCGATGCGTTTGCGAAAAAATGCGACTGGTTATGCGATTCGCGTACTGTACGTTATTCAATGCCGTGTCGAGTATGGTAAACAGGCCATTAAGAGAACATTACATATATATCGTTGTGTACCCGGCCACTGCATTTACTACCACACAATATAGTGTGCCACACAATATTTTGCTAAATGAGCATCTGCGGTACTATCGCTACAAATTCCTTAATTACATACAGTGTTGCACGCGCTGCATTAAACTTTACAATTCCATTTGTGTACGATACGTTTCAAATATTCTATTCATTGCTGGTTTCATGCCTAACAAAAGTGGAACAATTTAACATAACCATGGCCAATGGTGGATAAAGGTTCTATTGTGTGACAGCCATTTTTAGTTTATTCAAATTTTGTTAACGTTATTAACAGTCTAATGTATAAAGTAAAGTGAAAGAAAACTTTTGACAGAAGTTGTCCAACGTCAGTCACGGAGACAGAAGCGAGCCTCGCTTCAACCTCCATTCTTCAGTGTATTTAGAGAGAAGTAGAATATCCTTCTCATTTAAACTAGAATTATTTATTACAAAATTTAGGTCAAGAGCTTGGAAACGTTTCACTTTCAGTACAAACATAATTTTAGCGGGTCTGAATAATGGCGCATACTCGGGCGAAAAAACCAAAAAATATGCAGTGAAATAGTAAACACTGACAACTACTTACATGTATCTCCAAATCCCGACAACTCTCTCTACTATTTCTAAACGATTAACTTACCGAATGCCAATGCTCTGGTATGTTGTTTGGTTTCTCTGTTTTCTATGATAAAATCTATACCATTTTTCGAATTGAGCACAGTCTTGATACATTGAACACATTCAAGTTGGAGGAAGGCGTCCTCAGTTATTAAATTTTTTCTGTCACCAACTTTTTCGAGCGCTTCCAACAGCAACCCTAGTCCATCTAGTTGTAGGAACTGGTCCATCCATTCTGCAGTGCACTTGGTCAGTCGGGTTTTCAGCTTGTCAAAGTCTTGTAGAGATGTACTCTCACAGATTACTTTGATATAACTCGTTGGGTCATCGTTTTCGATGTGAGCATATGCGATGTCGCCATCTCTTTCCCCGAACTCTAGCGTCTCATGTTCAAATTTAGTCAATTGATCTACGATGTCATAGCCCTCTCCGTCAGTCATGGCTGCCTGTGCGTCTAATCGTCGCCGACGTTCCGCACTGACAACTAAAGCTAAAAATTGTATTGTCAGGCAAGCTACATGGAAGTTGCATGAACAGGAAGCAGAAGCAAAACTCAACTGTATGCAAACTATTTTATAGGCGTTTGGCTAGGTTACAAGAACAAAGGTGATGAGAAAAGTTTGCCCATCATTACAACTAAAGTCATCGGCAATTTCTTTTATGCAAAATTTTGTTTACAAACTATTTTAATGGTTGAGCAAATTACTTTTAAAAGACAGTAGCGATGGTGCGCTGACCACGGACATAGGGAGCGAGTTGCATTAAGAAACTGTCCTGCTTAATAGTAAATAATTCAGAAGATCGGTTCTAGCTCTTGGTATTTGTAGACAGACGTTGGTAGTACTGAGCTTGGCAATATCATTGTCCGACAAATTGAAGTAAAATAAGCAACGGCAACAGAAAACCTGCACTGAGACAAATACACCCCTACTTCCGCTCTATCCCTGGGACGGACATGTAAGTTCTCCCCTATGCATGCAACAGAGGCTGTTTAGTTTGGACTGGTAACGGAAAAACATTTATAGCACAAATGTTTGCCACTTTCAGTTCTACTGATAACATAAAGATCATTGTCATTTAAAATTGAGCTGACTGCTTTCTTTTAATTGCCAGTGAAACTTTTAAGAGAAAAGACGCTCACAAGTCTGGTTTCACAAGATAAAATGCATCAGTAATTAAAAACATGATAATTTAAAGTGAATGCATTTGTACAAAGTGACTCGAAGAACAGATCAGTACAGAGGGCATTACATAGTTCTACATCTTCATACCAAGATATGAATAAATATTTCATCAGACTACAAAGAAATTAAATTTAACTGAAAACACGGGGACATCCTTGAGGTCAAGGAAACGGTTTAGGGCGTCGCCATTTGATTTGAACTAAAGAACTGTTTGTATACAATTACGTGGTTGCCTATTTACACGTCACTTACAACCGCCTACGCGTGAAGGCGATTTAAAAACACCATCAAACGACTCGTTCGGCCAAGGTCTGATTTCGGTGAGCATTAAGCAGGCCGGAGAAGAGATCCTGGCAGGTGGAGATGCCCGAAGGCGATAATAAATAGGCATTAATACTACAGCGAGATCATCATATGAAATTGCCAAAAAGCAAACTGTGGCCATGGTAAATCGGTCCAAAGCTAACAGTTAATTAAAAGGCAATTGTATATGTAATTCCATATAGATTTTGGTACAGAAAGAAGCAAACATAATTTAAGTTTCATACCAAGTGTCAACATATAGTTATACAACATGAGGATACAGATGCTAGAGTAAAGTTCATGTATTTAAACAACGGGAATCGATTCACGTCTGGTGTATCGCTTTCTACCATACGAAAAAGGTATTTGTTGTCGCCAACTTTGATGCTTTTCTCATTGTGTTCTGATCGGGAAAACGGACTGCTGTAAAAAAAAACAAATCAAAAGAAAACAAAACAAAAACCAGGAAAACGAACAAAAATCCAACAAAAACTATAAAGAAACAAAAATAGTGAACTATAAATGCGTAATGTTGACTTTTAAAAGGGAATGTAGGAGAGTGGCTTAAAATTCGTAAATATTAAACTGTAAAATATGATTTAGAAATTATACGTGAATTTTCAGATTACAGGGAATAAGAAATTGGACAAAGTGTATGCTAAATTTTCAAACCTCAGGTCAAATCATATTACGTACATTGTCAACTTTAAAACCGAACCAGAGACTTATGTCTTGGTGAAGCCTGGCACGATTTGATATGACACTTGTAATTTTGATCCATTACCTGAAGATAATTTAGAATCCAGCAATCGTTTCATAGGACAGATTCCCAGAGCTAATTCCGTGGTTGCTGTGAAAGCTGAGGTCTTAAATTAGGATTGAATGTCAACGTAAGCTTGATGGCGCCCTCTAGCAGTTACAAAATTAACACTTGTGAGCGGTAAGCTTACGTTTGAACACAGAGAAACATAAGACAGAGTCGCTACGGGCATTGTTAAAGGCGTGAAGCGGTTACGTAACCCATCCATGTTCGCATCGCCTCAGGTTGCTCTCGCCTCTCTTTTCCGAAGAGTGCCGACCATGCATCCTTCGGCAATTTTCGGATTTTCGCCAACTGTTAAGCGAAAGTATGTTCGGCAAAGTTTGTGTTGTTGTTGTCGTGTGGTGCTGAGCGGTATTGACGTGCTGGCGAAAAGGGGAGTGTTTTGAGCTTCAGGAAAGTGAGCTTTACCGTTTTAAAATTCCTCACATATTTTTATGAATATATAATGAGTGTGTTTGAACCAAATTTGAGAGTCTTTTATCGATACTGTCTGGTTTTACTCAATGGTTTACGGTCCGTCATACCGTCTTTTACACGTGTCAAGGAAGGACATGTTTATGAAACTGCTGGCGTGTTATGTTTTGATTAGCGTGAAGCAGTGTTTCTGGCCTGAGAGCTCACAAAGTAACTATGGTTGCTACGCGACTGGAATTACGATGCCATCCCGTCGTATTTTTCGCATAATCTCGTGCAATCATCAACCACAAACAAAACCTCCAAAAAGTTTAACACCTTTGAAGGTCATTTTAATATGAAAAGCCAATAGTCTACCGAGACGACCATGGAACAAAAGGCATGCCACGTTACCAGTCTGTCAATACTATTTGTCTGTGGTTTGAACAACTTCTTACAACTAAAGTTAACTATACATAGAAATGTCTGAATGCGATCTTATATTTTCAGGAGTGAAAATATTTTCATGATTTAAAGCAGAACGAGCACATTTAGTGTTGATGTATTTTATTGAAAAAATGACGATTGTGCTTTTGAGAACTCTTAACTGTAGAGTTAAAGAAACGACAAAGACAGCTGTGTAATTTACTGTTTAAAATGATATTGCAAGTTGCTTTATTTCCTAGATGCCTGCAAACTACATATTTTCTTTATTTGTATTTGCTTCAACCTAAACTATATTACATTACAAACAAAATACAGAGAGATACATTCAAAATTAAGAGAATGAGTAAATAAGCATTACTGTAGAGTATGAAAATGGCAATTGTAAGTTCTTGTTCTTCTCAAAAACATATGCAACACCGACTAAAATTCACTGTTATTGTTTAGGTTTGAATTCTAGTCCGGTCCAGAATTCACTTGTCAACAATTAAAATGCAGTCTACACGTGTACAGTCTGAAAAGGAAGCTCGATACTGTGTATCTCTTCATACTTAGGGGAATAAAACAATAAACCGTTGCTGATAATAATGACGAAACGGGGTGGTCCTAAAAGTTATAGCTATACTTGCTCTTTAAACTTGCTTTCCGATTAATTTCAACTGAGATTAAAACTTTTAACATCAGAG
>LD360788.1:22502-44218 GCA_001465055.1 Ptychodera flava | reverse complement strand
CACATCTTCACAGAGGTATTCAGTCAGTCTGATTGTTAGCTGGTCGACCTCTTGCAAGATTTCCTTTGACTTGTCACGTTTTTGCGAAGCGTTCTAGGCAAAGAGAAAGGAAACATTCATTACTTTTTAAAACTATAGTGTGTCACTTCGAAAAAAATCGTGCTTTAGGTCTAAAGGCCTGGAGCTGCATTGTTATATGTGGAGGTCAAATATCTTGCAAAGTTCTCAGATATGCTTTTAATTTTACCCGTGAAATGAAACAGCTTTTTGTTACATTAAAAACGTTTATCTGTGACAGAATAGGTTTATAAATTTAAGAGTTTCCCGTTCATATTTAAGTTTCCGCCTTTAGAAAAGCTCAGTCATGTGGCACGCTACAAATAAAATGAAAAGCACGCAATGTCAGTCTTTAAACTTTAAAGACATTACATCAATGGTCAATAATTCTTATACGTACACCCTTCAATGCGTAAGAAATGATTATAATTTGAATATAAAATCTTGACGATGAAGTTTTAAAGCTGCCATCTACTACTGCCTGTAATAGGTGATTCATTTTGTTTGTGACAAGAACTCCTTTTACTAGTAAACACCTTGAGGAGCTTACTTTGAGGAAATCGCTCATTTGCTCTTTGATATCTTCATCCGAATTTAATACCCTCTCCTGAATATTGTCAAGTCTTTCAGACAGGACATCTGCTGCACTTCTCAGCTCCGTCAGACAATATCTTCAAGAGAAGCAAAAGTGTACCTTGTGAAATTGCATACCATCAACCCGAAGAATTTTTTGATTAGAGAGTATTTACATTCGTTTTTATTCTTACACAGACAACAATAATTTTGATTATTACATGCCTCATGTATCAAACGTCACGCGGCCCACAGCATTAAATGGTTACTTGTCGATGATACAGTGTGCCACATAGCCATCATTCGACCGAAACTGATGTATGATTACTCTGATATCATGATAACATATTGCTCTGACAAGGGATTAAATGGGTAAGGGCACGTAACCTTTTGCCCGATGTCAGGAGGGCAAATATTCTCCTGCCTCGATGACACGTAGTCCCTAGTTTAGACTATCTATATTACTTCTCTTTCTCACATAATTTTAATGTCAAATATTTGATTTTGTCTTCAAATGGCAAAACAGTCAAACTATTTTCGTCATTGAACAGCAAATGAATATATTTTCCTATGACAGTGACCCTGGGATACCATTCACTGCATTATCCTTGAATTTGAAAATAGCCTTTTAAAGCCCCACCAAGACTAACCTGTTTGCTTCGGAGACTGGTTCCGATTCTTTTATTAGCGCATCGGAGTTATCCTGACCAAAGGTACGGACTAAATGATGCAATAGAGTAACTCTAGGATGCTTGGCTTTGATATCCTTCAGATCGTTCAGAAAAGACACCGCGAAACCTCTGGCATTTCCAGCATAGCTACCCTGGTGAAATGTAACAGAAAACTTTATTCAAGACTATAAGAAAACCTGTGCAAAATCGTTGCTTCACTGTTTGCTCGTAATTATTGAGGATCTTCGACTTATTGACGTCTTCAAATCTTCAATGTCGCCAACATCAGCCTAATTTGTTCATTGTGTTTCCTCCAATTAAGTGACTCAAGAATTTAATCACTGATTTCACTGGAACGTCTTGCCGTACATGCTAATGTGAAGTGTGCGTTTGTCGGTTTGCGGAGTGTCCTTTCCCTGGATATTCCCACACCTAACATGTTATGACTGGTACAGCTTGTATGTTAGGATACCATATTGTAAGAGTAAAAAATCTCATAATGTCATTTTTTTAAATGGCTTAATTCTCTAAGTACAATAGTTTCTTATGTAGGAAGAAAATGTTACTTACTGTATTCATAAAATTACCAATGGCAAGAATGAGGTTAAAAATATTCTTGAGGGCGATGCTCTCTAATACACCTACAGGAACAAAATTTGCAATTCCCGTTTTTTCTAGGATTATATTGTGTATGAAATGAATGTAGGAAACAATACGACAGGGGAGATATATGTAGACAGTTTGCAAATGATATCGTGTCCTAAGTGATGCTCATTTACTCTCTATAGTATCCAGCATTGATCAGAATGAAAAAAAACAATATATACCTATAATATTATACAACTTAAACCACTTTCTCGCAAACAAAAGGAATATATCTATGAGTAAGCTTGGTCGCTTGATTTAATGCCTTGATAAAGGTTCAAATTAAAGGAAAAATAGACCGTTATACTCACTGTGACCCCCTTTGATCAAAGACTGCAGATTGGATTCAAGTAAACTCAACTTGCCATCGAACTCTGCCTTCATCAACATGCAGTCTAACCTCAGTTCATAACTGAAAATGAAATGTTGTCAAGTTGTTACTGTGTCTACTATGTAAGAATTCAAAATCGATTTGACACATATTCAGTTTACTGTCATCGCCGGACGCTTTAACTTCAATTAATAGTGATGCCAAGGTGAAGACCAAGACGACGATTGTCGTTGAAAAAACTGGTATAACAATGTAAAAATGAAGAAATTGCCAGACTTACTTTTTCAGATCTAGGATTTTAAGCAGAAACCTTTCAGCGTCTCCTAACGTCTGTCTGTCTCCGGTGAAAGAATTGAGTTTTTCCTTCTGGAACGGCCAAAGATGAAAGAAAAAGAGAACCTGTAATGTTTAATTTCTTCATTTTCCCCTGTTTCTACACGATGTCATTTTTACATGTGTTTCCAAGGGAAGTATCGGAATAAGGAACGACATGGCTCATGGTTGAAAGGTATTGAAGACGGAACATGTCTAACACTTGGAACACGACCTTAATTTTCAGTATCTGCCCATAAGGTCTTCGCTAACATCGTGTTCATTTAGTCAGGAACACGAATGGTTAGAATGGCCTTCTCATGTGATTCCCTTTACTTCAACCCAAGAACTTAAATCTATTTACTTGTATTGATATTATCAAAATCGATATATCTATACCATACCTCCGATTTGAAAACCTTTGGCAGTAATTTCTGTAGGGTCATCAGCTTGTCAACCTCAAAGTCCTCATTTTCGCCCTCCTGTATTTTATTGACGATCGTTTGACTTGACATATAGAGCCCTTTTAAACAAATGTTCACATTAAGTGACCATTTGTCACCCAATTGCAAGCTCATCTGTCAAAGAAACACTCTTTGTGGTTAGTACTTTGTAGTAAAGTGAAAATTATCAACACTGACAAAGAAGTGTGCCCATTATGGTAAATAAAACCTTGCGTATAATTCACTTAGTAGACAATCGGTATCGGCGCAGATTATATCGTCTACTTTTTGCTGTAAAAGGCATATGTTCTTTACACTTCGCTTTACACCTTGCAGGTACAGGTGACAGTTAACTTGAAAAGAAGAAAAACTGCCAGAATGTGTACTTTGTAAGGACGATAGCATTTCCGTGTTTCATGAGGTTTGACGGTCAAATAATTCTTTCAATTTTCTTATCGCTTATTGCATGCGCAGAGATTCTTTATCAGAATAATTGTTCCTTTCTAACAAATAGCTGTAATAGTAAACTTCTTACTGGCTTTTCAAACTTTTCTGGGTTTGGTTTAGGCTTCCCACCATCAGTTCTGTCCCCAGCAGGACCAAATAGATCTTCAAGTTCGTCATATTCTGGAAGCATGTTCGGCGAAGGACTTGCCTTTGATAGTTTTTGCCATATATTGTCATCTGTTTATAAAGAAAACGAAAACAGAGGCTCGCATTAAAACACGTCAACTATACGTTGAATATCGTAAAACATTAAAACAGGATATTATTTGCATACATGGGACAATTCAAATTAAAGCACTAGCACATTAGATAACAACATCAGAATTTGCGGCTTAACCTCACCTGTGCACTGAATTTTGTTTGGCGGTTTTTTGGCCCAATGCAGGGTTTTCAGTTTGCACCGAGGACGACGTCCCTCACTAGTTGGCATGGGAGAGGGCGCTGTTCCACTACCCGGTGGTGGGGGTGGTGGTGGTGGTGGGGATGATGATGGCGGCGGCGGCGGCGGTGGAGGCGGCGATTGAGTTGATTTTTCTGGGTTTAATGCTGAATATTCTGATGAAACTGTCACAGAAGCCAACTTGTTTTTATTCAAATTAATTCCTTTGCTTTCTCCCTCGTCAACTTTTACAAGTTCGTCGATCTACTCTGCGTTCTCAAGGACAGTCGCACGGCGAAGGAATTTTTCAGTCGTCTGCCAGATTGTATCCGACACGGGGCTTTCAGGTTCAAGTTGCAGAAAATGCTGTAGAATCGACAACAGCGACATCCCTTGTGGAGAGTTACTCACCTAATATGAAAAAAAAGGTAAGGAATATTTTGTCGTCAAATAAATATTTCGAAGAAGCTTTTCCGTAATACTTAAATAGAAAACATGTATTTGCGTAATAAAATAATTGACGTCATTGTATTCGTTTTTAATATTAAGATATCAATCTACGAAAATAAATTACTGTAATTTTTCCAGGCATTGCAATCACAATCACAAACTCTGTACATAATGGTTGAAACCGCTTAAGCAGTTCATGGCGGGGCTGTTATAGGATGAGAGGGCAGGAAAGTTGATCGGAAGGTCGCTATATTTTCAACTCACATGTGTAAATGTTGCCCAAATCAAAGAAACCGTCAATTTTGTTTTGGCTGCTTTTAATGTCGCTCAATGAAGTTATCGTTCTTGAAAAATAAACTGCTGCTTCAGACTTTAACTTTACATCGATGTCATCGGTTGGGACAATATCACGGTATTTCAAAGACTTTTAAAATTCCCCATCAGTATTTGTCCACCACCTGATCATAGGATAGTTACCATAGGCATCTATACAAGAGTACAGGAAAATTTTCTATCTGGCATATCCTTAAATTGAGTCGACGACTGGTATGATTTACACTAGTTAGCACTGTGCGTGTCATGATATACCCCCTCTCGGCCCATAATGGACGAAAGCAAACTTTGTACGACACAATGTACGAGAAGCCGAGTACTGGAGTAATGGAAAGTTTGCTTGAGTCCATTATGGGCAAGGAGGGGGATACATTATTGCTATTATTATATAATTTTGGCAATGCCAGTGAACTTTTAGGCGTAGAAAGCATCTTTGGCCTCAATACTGGATGATCGGATACACCATCATTAATAATCTTGGGGATGACGTCACAAAATCCACTATTATTGACAAAGCTATAATATAATATACAAAATACAAGTCATCTAGTGCAAGAAGCGATATACAAAGTTGTATGCAAATGAGAACAAGTGTAGCGAAGTGTAGCGACAGTGTATAATACAAGTAGGTAATTATCGTTTACCTTGTTGAAAACAGCATGGAAGACATCAATAGGACTATTTATATCAACTCCGTCATCACTATCATCATCCATGGCTTTACATTCATTGAAAAAATCCAGTTGTAAACCAAGTTCATCGCTCTCCGTGTGTCTAGAATTTGTCAACAAAATTTAAGTTCACGGACAAGTTTGAGGTACACTCACACAACTACTGTTGCTATACTTGTATAACCTACGTTTTTCGATAGGATTTCTTTCAGTAGTTCTGTCGTTCACAAACAATCATTTTCATCTCAAGCAGCTTTAATAGCACGACATCACTGGTGAGAACTTCCGAGGAATTGACGTACAAGTCTTTGGGTTACATCCATCGGTCGCATAAAAAATTAAACGATGTTTATGCAGTGTAACGCAGTTTACAACGACTTACCGTAGAGATCGCATGATATCCAATAATCCGAGTCCAATGAATTCATTCCGCAACCGACGTCTTTCCTTGGCATCATCGTTTGCATCCAACAAACTGTTAATGAATCCTATCAGTGTTGTCGTGTACGTCAGATTTTCGGAGGACTTCAGTTCATTGATGACAATGCTGAAACGGTATCTCTGATTTTTCCTTTTGTGTGTAAGGAGCGCATTGAAAGACGGAGATCATGATTAGTTGGTGTCGCATTGACTGTGCTATCCATAGCAATTATATTAATTATCAAAATTCTGAACTCCTGACAACAATTCTTAGAAGCACTTGGTTCAACCAATGTGACGCTCCCCAAGTGGGGAGCGTAGAGAGCGCCCTCGAGCGACGGATCTTTCAGTCTAAGCTCCATCTTGTCCATTACTTTTTAGTTTTTCTCTCATCCTTTTCAAGTAATTGATGTTAATTGTCAGCGCATTTCCCTTTATTTGTACAGTCCCCCTGAACATATGTGGCATGTGTTGACTGTTTATGCATTAACATGGCCATCAATGAATATAGAACAATTTAAAAGACAATCATTCCTGATAATGAATGTTGACCTTTGATCTTTCTTTTGTCTGTCCACTGAATGAGAAATTGTGTTTTTCAAGTGTATAACGTGGATAGGAAAACAAATCTGTAGATGCAGTATATAACTATAACTCTAAACTTCTGCAAAACGCATCAAAGAAAATGTAGGCCTGCATGGCAAGAATTAATCGTAATACTAAATGTGTTTCATGACCTCCTGTATGAGGTCATCGTTGTTGAAGAGCAAAGACAATTACATAGATCATTTCACATGCAACTTCAAACTACAATGTCCATTTATCTTTGCGCCATATATATAGCTCTGCGATATCCTAGTAAACCTGTATATACTGTTAGCATTTTCACAGGAAAGGTCAAGCATCAATCTTGTTCCCTCGTTGCAATAAATTGCAGTTCTTTACGGGCTTATAAAACTCTGATTTATTATTTTCATATGACTGCATTGCAAGTAGTTAGCAAACGTCAATCTGATTACCCTGTAGAATTCCAATGCATCTATAGCCATACCACACCCATCGACAGAGTACACCGACAGGGCTGATAAGATTTCAAACACCATTTTCTTTGTTGGCACATCAAAAGAATCCAACGCTGAAAATAAAGTGAAGTAGGAATGAGCAATATTATAATTTTGTGAACTTTATAACAAAATCCTTTAATGTGAGCGTTAGTGTGAACATTTCTTGAGTAGAATGTGACAGGAATACATCAAATTACGTAATTAGTATTTACTAGTAATGTGCACCTTTTGCAGAAGCCTTCTTCATACATTTTACCAAGACAGTGGAGTGAGGACTCTACTGCAGATGATTTTACACTTATGCATCATAAATTATTGTTCAAAAGTCCTACGTTAGTTTAGGCTTTGCTAATTTTAAACAAGATTAATCAGGTGTACAAGATGTTTATCTTAATGGCGGACTATTTCAAGCTAGACTTTGCCCATACTCAACAATATTACAATCAATATGATTCCAGGGGCTCAGGTTGCTCCATAGAGCTTTATAGACCCCATTTGAATAAAAGAACCTGTTGTTGGATGTTGCCAAATAGAAGGCTGGGCCCAGTGTCCTTAAAGTGTACCGAATATGGTTTGGTGATCAAGTGGGACAATCTAATGAATTGGTGGAAACGAATATGTGTACGTAAAATACCAAGTGCACCTCAAATACGTTATTCAATGCCGTGTCGTGTATGGGACACAAGCCATTGAAGAAAACATACACCGCTCTGTATCGGGGCCAACACATGTACTACCACACAATCTAGTGTACCTGTTGATATAACAAGGCGGTTGGTGAGCATCACTACACATTCCTACATTACATAAAGTTATGCACGCGCTGCATTTAACTTTACAATTCCGTTTGTGTACGATAAGTTTCAAATATTCTATTCATGGCTGGTTTAATGCCAAACAAAGTAGATCAATTTAACTTCACCATGGCAAGTGGTGGATAAAGGGCCTACCGCGTGACAGCCATTTTTAAATTATTCAATTTTTTCGTTAACCTTACCAACTGTCCAATGTACAAAGTAAAGTGAAAGAGGGCTTTTGGCAGAAGTTGCCCAACTTCAGTCACGGGGACAGAAGCAGAAGCGAACATCGCTGCTACGTCAATGCTTCAGTGTGTTTTAGTAAGCAGTAAAATATATCCTTTCTCATTTAAACTGCATTATTTATAACTTAGGTCAAGAGTTTGGAAATGTTTCGCTTTAAGTAGAAAAATAGTTTTAGCGGGTCTGAATAATGGCGCATACTAGGGCGAGAAACCGAATAAATGTGCAGTGAAATCGTTAACACTGACAACAACTTATCTTCAAATCCTTACAACTCTTTTTACTATGTCTAAGCGATTAACTTACCGAATGTCAAGATTTACTTACCGAATGCCAATGTTCTTGTATGATGCTTGGTATCTCTGTTTTCTATGATAAAATCTATACTATTTTTCGAATTGAGCACAGCCTTGATGCATTGAACACATTCAAACTGAAGAAATGCGTCCTCAGGTTTGAAAGGTTTTCTGTCACCAACTTTTTCGAGAGCTTCCAACAGCAACTCCAGTCCATCTAGTTGTAGGAACTGGTCCAGCCATTCTGCAGTGCACTTGGTCAGTCGGGTTTTTAGCTTGTCAAAGTCTTGTGGAGATGTACTCTCACAGATTACTTTGATACAGCTCGTTGGGTCACCGTCTTCAACAACGTCGCCATCTCTTTCTCCGATCTCTGGCGTCTCTTTAGTTGATTGATCTACGAAGTCATAGTCTTCTTCGTCATTCATGGCTGTCCTGCGTCGAGTCGTCGCCGACGCTCCGCACTGACAACAAAAGGTAAAAGTTGTATTGTCAGCCAAGGTACGTGGAAGTTGCATGAACAGAAAGCAGAACCAAAACTCAACTGTATGCAAACTGTTTTATTGGGCTTTTATCGGGCTAGGTTACACGAACAAAGGTGATGAAAACAGTTTGCCAACTCTTACATGCAAAGTCATCGGCAATTTCTTTTGTGTAAAATTTGGTTGATATGATGATAATTAAAATTGAATGAATAAGTTATGATGCTAATTTTTTGTGGTAGTTGAACCTGAGAGAGTAAATTGGGTGTTTGAATTTATTATTTATGCAATGCGCAGTGGTCCTACTGATGAATATAGCCAGTTCTATTTTGTTTTTTTCTGATTACTTATCATGACTCAATCGACTGTCCATCTTCAGATGGAAATAAAATTTCTAATCTTAACCTCTGGCGCGACACCAAGAGCTGGGCCCTATATGATATTATAATAACTATAATGTAAGGTTTATACGTTATAACCAAATGTCTTTAAGGTGAATGCAATAAAAGAAAATTTAATGTAAATTAGTCATGCAAATAGCATCGGTTCGATGAATAAAGATGTAAGTAGGACAACACACATTGTCATAGTCAGGGAGTGACCTGGCCTACAACAATGAAAACAATAATCATCCTTGTTCTATTGAAAAGTTAGACCCCAGCATGGCCTCAGTGGGTGACTTCTATTCACAAATGTACTGTCTTCACTTTATCGAGCGTCATTGTGCTGATAACAAATCACACTTCTCCTTCCAAGAAGCCATTGTAACACAGTTTAATACATGTACAGCATATAGCTATCCTCTATACCATTTGACCCGTTATCGCCACATAAGATCGCACGAAAGTAAAGCTGACCTTGTAAAGTAGAAAACAACATTGCTTAGAGAAGGTGATAGGCGATAGGCGTTTGACTAAATAGTGTATGGCGAAGCTTTTACTTCGATACTACTGCATCAATACGATCCAAAGCAGAAAATATTTTTTTCAAAACGAAACCGAAGTTGTGTCTTACCTGTGAAACTATCTCCTCACCATATCGGGCATGCGCAAATCACGCCCATTTTATCAAACTATAAGGTGTAAGGTCATGTAAGCGAAATAGACAACCTTTCCTTCACGACAGATTTATTGTAATTTCCGCCTCACCATATGAAGCTTATGCAAACAATGCGATTTTAACAAACAATGTAATGTTATGTCGTGGAATCGAAATAGACGGCTTTCATTATCGACTGTTTTGTATAGTACTGACAACAATTCCACAAGCAATGAGCGCATTTCAGGAAACTGAATTCTTTTGCTATGGATTATGATCGGGTCAGTTTAGTTCTAAATATATTCCTTTCAAATTGATTGCCGTGTACCTGTCTTATTTTGTAATACGAAGAGCAAATTTGCTATTAGTCATGCGAATAGTATCGGTTCGATAAATACAAATGTGAGCAGGACAACACACACGTGTTGTCCGAATCAGTGGAATGTTTCAACACCTGACCTAATACACCAAAAAACAACCATAACTCATCCTTGTTCAATTGAAAAGTTAGACCCTAGAATGACCTCAGTGGGTGACTTCTATTCACAAACATGACTGACTTCACTTGTAGAGTGTCATTCTACATAACTTTACACAAATCACTCTTCTCCTTCCAAGGAGCCATTCTAATGTAGTTAAAACATGTAAGGTATGTCATGATTATATAGCTATCGTCTATAACATATGACCCATTACCGCCACATAAGATCGCACAAAAGTAAAGCTGACCTTTTAAATAGAATGGAAAAGCATTGCCTTAGAGAAGGCGATACGCTGTTGACTAAACAGTGTGTGGCAAAGCTTTTACTGGGAGATTACTGCATGAATACCATCCAAAGTATACCTCTTAACAAAACACTTTAGGTCAGAAATTTTTGTTCAAAATGTAAGTGAAGTTGTGTCTTACTTACCAAACTATTTCCTACTCACCATATCAAGCATGCGTAAATCACCCCCATTTTATCAAACATTAGGATGTAAGCGAGAAAGGCAGCCTTTACTTCATGACAGATTTATTTTATTGTCCATCTCACCACATCGAGCTCATGCAAACATTTCTATTTTAACAATTAATGTTATGTTATGTCGTGGAATCGAAATAGACGGTTTTTCAGTATCGATTTTGTTATGATACTGACAACAATTCCACAAGCAGTGCGCATATTTAAGGACACCACTAATTGCTTTGCTTTGGATTTTGATATGGTCAAATTGGTTCTAAATATATTATATTCAATTATTGATTTAAAGAGAACTGACTTGTCGCGCACCTATGTGATTTTGTAATATGTGAAGGGCAGATTCGCTGTTGACAATTCAAACTCACAACCATTTTCAACATATCATTGTGTTATTCTTCAAAATTCACTTCGCTTCCAATTTATGGACTATTTCGAGAGGTATATGTTGATTGCATATTTATATTCATAAGCACACAATAGATTCCTGTCACCCAGTCCTTTATAGCATAACTAACAACGTATTCATCAAATACCGGTAGAGGTCTGCCTGATAGGGTTCAATCTCACCATTAATGATATTACTCTGTTAGCAGAGTCTAAAGGGTGGGGATGGGGGTTGATAGAGGCCGAGTTCAGGGTGTGTAAGTGGTAACCCCTTCCTCAATTTGACATATATTCATAGCAAAAGGATATTATTAGTAATCAAATCTTTAGTGTGGTGCTACCTTTACGTTTTCTATTAGACTTGTTATAAGTGTCAGAACAAGAACATAGTAACGTGTCGCCGGATAAACGACATATGCACTCAGTTTAGTTTGTCAGGTTTTCATTGTGTTGGTTTTGCTGGCCGATTTAGCTCACGACGAATACATTTGTTCTAATCCAGATTCAGACTAATAAGCCATGACAGTAATATAGCACTCGATAATTGGATTGATTCAAAAATAAGATAAGCCGTCAGTAGGAAATACATGTGCAAGAAGAAACCACTCTTCACGGACGCCAGTTCATTAAAATTAATATGATTCACACAAGAACCACTGTAAGGTTAAATCGTTATAATCCAAATGTCTTTAAGGTAAATGCAACAAAAAATGTACACATCATCCGAATATAATCGGTACGATAAATACATATGTAAGCAGGACAACAGTGGAATGTTTCAACACCTGACCCACTTACACCAAAACCAAATATAGCTCATCCTTGTTCTCTTGAAAAGTTCGACCCCAGCATGACCTCAATGGGTGACTTCTTTTCACAAACATACTGGCTTGACTTTGTTGAGCGTCATTGTGCTTACTTGTAACAAATCAGACTCCTTGTTAATCCTTAAAACACAAAACACACCTGTTCATATTTAAGACACTAATCTGCGATTTCAGTAACGCAATCAGCTGTCAGCTCGCATCAAGAAACCTAATTAGTCAGTCCTGCCACATGACGTACATGGAGCCATTCTTATGTAGTCTTGTATGTAATGTCGTGATTATATAGCTATCGTCTACACCATATAACCCGTTACCGCCACGTAAGGTTGCTCGAAATTAAGGTGGACATACATGGCGTATCGAATACCCCTACCTATAGCAAAGCGGTTACTGAGACATTATTGCATCAAAGCGATCTAAAACACTCTTTTCATTGCATACTGCACGTCAGATATTTTTGTTGAAAAAGAAACTGAAGTTGTGTCTTACCTGTGAAACTTTCTCCTTCTCTCGAAATTGAGCATGCGCAAAACACGTCGAATTTAACAAACGATAGGATGTAAGGCCATACAATCGAAATAGACACGCTTCACGACAGCTTTGTTTTAATCTGCGCCTCAACCTATCGAGCTTGTGCAAACTACGATTTTAACAAACAATGTGCTGCCAAGTCATGGAACCGAAATAGACTGTATTTCATTCTTTGTATATTATTCAGTTGTTTTGTTCTAATGCTGACAAAGGATTCCATAAGCAGTGAGCGCATTTAAAAGCACCACTATTTGTGCATCTAGACGTGACTTAAATTTTGTTTAAAGTATGTTCTTTTTAATCAATTTCCACAGACGGACTTGTTGCGCACTTGTTGCATGAACAGGAAACAGAACCAAAAACTCAACTGTATGCAAATTATTTTTATACGCGTTGGACTAGGTTACACGAACAAAGGTGGTGAAAATAGTTTGCCGACTCTTACATGCAAAGTCATCGGCGATTTTTCTTACGTAATATTTGGTTGACACGATGATAATGAAAATTAAATGAATAAGTTGCGGTAATATCGAACCTGAGGTATCTGGTATATCTCGCCATGTTAATCGACATGTTACCAGCAAAATTGGAGATTAAAATCTTTAATTATTACTCGTTAATTTTTTAATTGAATGGGTTGCTGCTCTCCAGTTGTGTTCCGCAGCCAAAAGTGCATCGTCCATTGGCACTTAAAAATGCCAATTTATATCCAGCTTTTTTACAAATTAAAACAGAAAATCTATACATGTCCGGGTCTGACATAGCGTGTGTGAACTGTTTTCATCAGAGGGTAAACTGGATTTTTTAATATATTGTTTACGCAATACGTAGTGGTTCTACTGACAGCAAGTACAATTAATTCCATTTTATTCTTTCTTATTACTAAGCATGAATCAATACTATTATTACAAACCTACGTCTGTAAACTATGGAGTTTCGTCGTACTGCAAGTTTCGGTATCAGAAGACGCGGAGTCCAATAACTTTGAGGCGGAGTACAATAACTTTAGGTGTTATCGGACGTTATTTGACCTTTGACCTCAAAACACCTTTACATCAACACGAGGAAAAAGAAGAGAATATTTTACATTTTTTTCAAAGTAAATCATGGTCAGTCCAAAACCGGTGAATTTGAGTGAATTTTTACCGCTGACGTAAAATTTCTACCACTTGCACTGCGCGGCGCGGGTTGAAACGTCGTTCTGTGCGCTTAGCGGACGCGCTGAACGCGTTCCCACTGCAGTCTGCTCGCGATCGCTCAGTGCAGTGCGCGAGAAGCATCCAAAAACGCCTAAATTTCGACTTTTTCGAGTAAAGATGGACTAAAAAGGTGAATAATAATAAGGTTACTCACAAAATACCGGGATTTATGTCCGACTACATCGTACACTACGGTATTGTCCGATACCTCCGCTGCACAATGTACTCGGACATAAATCCCGGTATTTTGTGAATAGGCTTATATTGTTGACCATGTAAGCGTCGACTGAATGTTAAAATGGAAATAAAAAATCTGATCTTAACCTCTGGCGCGACACCAAGGGCTGGGCCCTATATGATATTATAAGAACAAATGTAAGGTTTCTACGTTATAACCAAATGTCTTTAAGGTACTAGGTGAATACATTAAAAGAGAATTTAAAGGTATACAGTTACCTGTAATCTAAGCATGGCCATATATGGTCAAAGGGGCGTTCCTTGGTATTCAAAATGCCAATGTGAGGGCGCTATTTTTAAAAAGCGGCCACCCGCTTAAAATCTGTGATTGGTTAGATTTTCTCTTTCCATGGTAACTGTGCCAAAATTGGAACAGGTGACAGTATACCTTTAATGTATATTAGTCGAGCGAATAGCATCGGTTCGATGAATACAGATGTAATTAGGACAACACACATTGTCCGAGTCAGTGGAATGTTTCAACACCTGGCCTACTACAACAAAAACAAACAATACTCATCCTTGTTCTATTGAAAAGTTAGACCCCAGCACGGCCTCAATGGGTGACTTTATTCACAAACGTACTGACTTCACTTTATCGAGCGTCATTGTGCTTACTTATATAACTCTTCTCCTTTCAAGGAGCCATTCTAATGTAGTTTTATACGTGTACGGCATGTTGTGATTTATCTATCGTCTATACCATATGACCCATTACCGCCACATAAGATCGCTCTAAAGTAAGGCTGACCTTTTAAAGTAGAAAAAATAATTGCTGAGAGAACATGATAGGCGTTTGACTAAACGGTGTATGGCAAAGTTTTTACAGCATTAATACGATCCAAAGGACATCTCTTTATAACACATTTCAGGTTGAAAATTATTGGTCAAAACGAAACTGAAGTCGTGTCTAAACTGTGAAACTATCTCCTGCAATATATCGAGCATGCGCAAATCACGCCCGTTTTATCAAACTATAGGATATCAGGTCATGTAAGCGAAAAAGGCAGCCTTTCCTTCACGAGATTTATTTTAATTTCCGCCTCACCGTGTGGACCTTATGCAAACACTGCGGTTTTGTAACAAACAACGTTATGTTATGTCATGGAACCGAATTAGGCTGTTTTTTTTTTCATTGTCGACTGTTTTGTATAGTTCTGACAGCTTATTTCATAAACTCAGAGCACATTTAAGGACAGAGTGAATTATTTTGCTTTGGATTAACGATTTTGATTTGGTAAATTTAGTTTTAAATTTATTCCTTTCAAATTGATTTCCACGGAATTGACATGTCGCACACTCGTCCGTCTTTTTTTGTAATATTTGAAGAGCAAATTCGCTGTTGACAACTCGAGCTTAATACAATTTTGATCATGATATTGCATTATTCTTAAAAATTCACTTCTCTTCTAATTTATGGGCGATTTCGACAGGTCTATGTAGATTGTATATTCATATCCATAAGCAGACACTAGATTTATATCACTTAGTTCTTTATAGCATACCAAAAAAATGTATTCATCAAGTACAAGCGGAAGCCTACCTGATATGGTTCGAGCTCACCGTTAATGATATTACTAGGTCAGCAGAGTCTAAAGGGGCTGGGTAGAGGCTGAGTTCGGGATGTGGAAGTGGTTACCCGTTCATCCGTTGTAATGTGTTTAAGGTGAATGCAATGAAAGCAAATGTAAATTAGTCATGCGAATAGCATCGGTTCGATGAATACAAATGCAAGCAGGACAACACACACATGTTGTCTGAATCCGTGGAATGTTTCAACACCTGACCTAATACACCTAAAAACAACTATAAGTCATCCATGTTCAATTGAAAAGTTAGACCCTAGAATGACCTCAGTGGGTGACTTCTATTCACCAACGTATACTGACTTCACTTGTAGAGTGTCAGTGTACATACTTTACACAAACCACTCTTCTGCTTCCAAGGAGCCATTCTAATGTAGTTTAAAACATGTAAGGCATGTCGTGATTATACAGCTACCGTCTATACCATATGACCCATAACCGCCACATAAGATCGCACGAAAGTAAAGCTGAGCTTTTAAAGAAGAAAAAATAATTGCTTAGAGAAGGTGATAGGCGTTTGACTAAATGGTGTATGGCAAAGTTTTTACTGGGATATTACAGCATTAATACGATCCAAAGGACAACTTTTTATAACACACTTCAGGTTGAAAATTATTGGTCAAAAAGAAACTGAAGTTATGTCTTACCTGTGAAACTATCTCCTCCTCGCTATATCGAGCATGCGCAAATCGCGCCCATTTTATCAAACGAAAGCATATCAGGTCATGTAAGGGAAAAAGACTGCCTTTCCTTCACGACAGATTTATTTAATTTTCGCCTCACCGTGTGGAGCTTATGCGAACATTGCGGTTGTAACAAACAATGTTATGTTATGTTATGTTATTGAGCCGAAATAGACTGTTTTTCATTATCGATTGTTTTGTTAAATAAAGTACTGACAACAAATCCATGAGCAATGCGCATATTTCAGTAAACAGCGAATTATTTCGCTTTGGATTAACCACTTTGATCGTGTCAATTTAGTCTTACATATGTTCCTTTCGAATTGATTTCTACGAAATTGACATGTCGCACACCGGTCTAATTTGTAATATTTGAAGAGCAAATTCGCTGTTGACAACTCCAGCTTAATACCATTTTCATCATGATATTGCATTATTCTTCAAAATTCACTTCTCTTCTAATTTTTTGACGATTTCGATAGGTATATGTTGACTTTACATTCATATTCATAAGCAGACACTATATTCATATCACTCAGTTCCTTGTAGCAAACCCAATAATGTATTCATCAAGTACAAGCAGAAGCCTACCTGATAGGGTTCGAGCTCACCGTTAATGATATTACTAGGTCAACAGAGTCTAAAGAGGCAGGGTAGAGGCTGAGTTCGGGATGTGGAAGTGGTTACCTGTTCATCATTTTGACAAATATTCATAGCATGCGGATATTATTAATTATCAAAACTTTAGAGTGATGCTCCCATTGTAACAAGAACATGGTAACGTGTCGACCGGATAAACAGCATATGCACTCAGTTTGGTAAGCCAAGTTTTGTTTTTTGTAATGGTTTTAATCTCACAACGAATACATTTGTACTCATCCAGATTCAGACTAAAAAACCATGACAGTAATGAAGCACTCGATAATTGGATTAATTCATAAATAGATAAGCTGTTAGTAGCAAATACATGTGAAAGAATAAACCAGTCTTCACGGACGTGAGTTTATTAATATTAATGTGATTTATATAAGAACCAATGTAAGGTTAAAACGTTGTAAAGTCTTTAAGGTGAATGCAATAAAAGAAAATGTAAATCAGTCATGCGTGTAGCATCGATTCGATGAATACGAATGTAAGCAGGACAACAAACACATGTTGTCTGAATCCGTGGAATGTTTCAACACCTGACCTAATACACCAAAAAACAACTATAACTCATCCTTGTTCTATTGAAAAGTTAGACCGTAGAATGACCTCAGTATGTGACTTCTATTCACAAACGTACTGACTTCACTTGTTGAGTGTAATTGTACATAACTGTACACAAATCACTCTTCTCCTTCCAAGGAGCCATTCTAATGTAGTTTAAAACATGTAAGGCATGTCGTGATTATATAGCTACCGTCTATACCATATGACCCATTACCGCCATATAAGATCGCACGAAAGTAAAGCTGAGCTTTTTAAGTAGAAAAAATAATTGCTTAGAGAAGGTGATCGGCGTTTGACTAAACGGTGTATGGCAAAGTTTTTACTGGGATATTACAGCATTAATACGATCCAAAGGACAACTTTTTATAACACACTTCAGGTTGAAAATTATTGGTCAAAAAGAAACTGAAGTTATGTCTTACCTGTGGAACTTTCTCCTCCTCACCATATCGAGCATGCGCAAATCGCGCCCATTTTATCAAGCGAAAGCATATCAGGTCACGTAAGCAAAAAAGAGTGCCTTTCCTTCACGACAGATTTATTTAATTTTCGCCTCGCCGTGTGGAGCTTATGCGAACATTGCAGATTTAACAAACAATGGTATGTTAAGTCATTGAGCCGAAATAGACTGATTTTCATTATCGAGTCTTTTGTTAAAGTATTGACAACAATTTCACTAGCAATGCGCATATTTCAGTAAACAGCGAATTATTTCGCTTTGGATTAACCGTTTTGATCGTGTCAATTTAGTCCTAAGTATGTTCCTTTCAAATTGATTTCTACGAAATTGACATATCGCACACCGGTCTTATTTTGTAATATGTGAAGAACAAAGACACTATATTCATATCACTCAGTTCTTTATAGCATACCAAAAAATGTATTCATCAAGTACAAGCAGAAGCCTATCTGATAGGGTTCGAGCTCACCATTAATGATATTACTAGGTCAGCAGAGTCTAAAGGGGCTGGGTAGAGGCTGAGTTTGGGATGTGGAAGTGGTTACCCGTTCATCATTTTGTCAAATATTCATAGCTTGCTGATGTTATTAATTATCAAAACTTTAGAGTGGTGCTACCATAAAGTTTTCTCAAACTTGTTAAGTTTCGGAACGAGAACATAGTAGCGTGTCAGCGGATGAATGGCATATGCACTCAGTTTGATATGCCAGGTTTTGTTTATTGTAATGGTTTAACGTGCTTGCCAACTTTACCTCAAAACGAATTATAATACATTTGTTCTCATGCTTATAACAAATCACACTTCTCCTTCTGATCCTCTAAAACAAAGGACGAAACACCTGTTCATATTTTAAACACTTACTGTTTCAAGTGTCATCCCTTGCCAGCCCGCATCATGAAATGTTTTAGTTTATGCTGCCGTACGATTTGCAAGGAACCACTCTTACTTTGTCCAATACGTCATGTTGTGATTAACTAATTTAGGATAATTGGATGGTGAAGTAAGGTCGTTGTAACCTGTAAATGTAAGCTCGTCTGCTTTTCTTTATAAGTTACACACTTGTTTTTATGAGTAATTTGTAATATTGCAACATTCAGCTTCACTGCACCTAACACTTTTGAGAAATTTGAAAAATATGAAAATATAATTATCCCATTACATTGGTAGATTAAATCGGCATAACTTTACCATCCCAAATTAGTTCCAATCGTGTTTTTTGTCTTTTTATGAAATTGATTTCCAGAGAATCGATTTGTCTCACAGCTATCAGATTCGATAATAATTAATGAACACGAAGCCTTCACTGCTTGCATATCCGGGCGATTGTAAGTGTTATTCCCACCACTTGATATGTGTCGAAATTACTTTCATTCAAAAGTTTATGGACAATTTCAAGAGGTAGACCAGCATATTCTTAAGGAAAAACTAGTATGAGACAGTTGCTAGTTTGCTGTTTTACTATACCTTCTCAATGCATCCCAGTTTTTGAGATAAAATTAGTCAATACATGGTACCGCAGTTACACAGAAAAACCAAGCTTTAACCCTTTGAGTGCTATAATGTTTCCCACCAAACTTTTAGTGCAACATTTCACCAATTTCAATGAATATTTCTGTAATATTTTTGGTAATTTTGAATCAAATGGACATCACATTTCATTGGCTTCAGTATGTTATCAAAATTTTGACAAAAATTAAAAAGAATCGACTGGGGTTTATTTATAAGGGTGACAAAAAATTGACTTTGGCGCTCAAAGGGTTAAACATAAGCTGAAATACAGAAGGTATTCGATCTGAAAATTAATTTACAGAATGGTTACAGTGCTTGTAAGAAAGCTGTATCACTACTGTTCTCCTTTGTTATTCATCGTCTGTAGTATTTTTATTCATTTACAAAAAAGCGTTTCCAGTCTAAGCTTGTCGTTCTGAGAGTAATTCGTACTGTAGGTGGTAATTGTGTTTGACTTGTAGCAAATACAGAGCATATGATGGTTTCCTTAACATTTTCATTGCAAAAATAAATCATTTTGCAGCAAGTATGAGGTAATTATAAATGTCTTGAGCCAATGTGTCTCCAAAACGTACATTAGAAGGCTATCTCATTACAAGAAACCGAGACTCTTGCAGAAATCACAAAACTCGTTGCAGGTGTCAGAGAATTTACATGAGTAAAATAAATGGTATAGTTTTTCTTCACTGCTAGTACAGGAGAAAAAGGGCGTCTGTTCTTTAACTCTTCTGTAGAAGTCATACGTCGTATTCAAGACGCGGTGAAAAGGTTTTAATTGAAATTAAAGGGGTACGTAAGAGACCAAGGCTGACTGTAACCGCATGCTCTTTCATAATACTTTTCGATAAGTGGTATATGGTTTTATTCACTTTCGAGGGCTAAGTCTATAGATATTCTGGTGAGTTTATCAACTCTAATAAAGTTACAGACGAAGTGAAGATGACTTGCCTGTACTACTTCTAGTGTTTCATAATGTTGTAGTTCTGACCAGTGTGTTGGCATTTTCCTGCCGGCTGATGCACTGGCCAATATTGGAAACGTACTGAATTGATCGCTGTTCTTAATGTGAAAACTTTTGTCGAGGCCAAAATTCGTCCTTTATGTATTCAAATCGTCACAAATCACTAAAAGATATGCCATATCTCACATTCTCACATTTGGAAACACCAGTACCTTTTTTCTCCTCATTAGTTTCACTTAAATCCTCCTCAACGTCACAAAGACCGCTTACTCGTACTTAATCCCCAACACAATATGGTCACGTCAATCCTTACTGGTCAATCAGCAAGTTGGGCTGTGGACAAAAGTGTTTGCGTTTGCAGATCATGCGTCGCACTCAATGAGAGAGGTAAGTCTACTGAAGGTAAAATTATAAAGTTATATTATGAAAAAGCTTCTATAAAATGCGCCAGACTTGCCTGTTTATGTAGCGCCTAGTATCCATCGGCAATGTTCACTGCCCGTCTTCACTTGACTCTCCTCTACTGCCTATTCCCTTCATTCACAAAATCCACTTCACAGTTCATGCAACAACTTTGTTCCCAGCTAGGATGAATACTGATTATGTTGGCATAGTAACATGATTAAAGTAACAAAATATATAACCACTTATCACCACAATACCCAGTAGAATCCAAGGCATACATTCCGCTGGCCCACCATCAAGGGAATACGGAAAAGGATTGATTGACGGTCCATCAGGGGAATTAAATGCGATAGGGGAGCTATAATACAGAAATCATTCACAACTATAAGGAAGAGTTTTCCCTTGTTTTTATTCTAATACATTGAAGAAACGTAAGTTCAAAGGTCGACATTTAAAAACTGTCTGAATTCATGAAATAAATGTCAGCTAAAACTATCATCCTACATCCTATCATATAAAACTATCATTGCAAGGGGAACATTGGAAACAGTCAATAGACCATCAGATTATGCAATGGTCGCTTAGAGACATAGTGATATTTAGTCGATGAGGGCGCTCTGTGACTGCTACCATTTTAAAGATGCACATCAGGAAGTTTATCTCTTGTCTGAAAGTTGGCGGTAATGAAAGACATTTGATACAATATGAGAACTCTAGTCTAGCCTGTGTCCATCTTTACCACATTTCAAAGCCCAGTGTTACAATAAAATGAAGGATTCGAATTTGAAATCAACTGTCAAAGATCCCTATCCTTAAATCACATGAGATTGTTAATGAGGATGCAGTCGCCCTAGATATTGTGCACCTATAAATTGCCATTAAAGGCATAAACTCATGCGTGTCTGGTTAGGAAATTGACATCAAGTAGGAATGTCATCTTTTGCGAGGTGCATCTTTGAAGTAAATTTTTTATAAGAAAGTTATTTATTTTTGCTATCATTCTCAGACTTTTCGCAGCACGGATTCATGTCCCGGGCTAAGTTTCTT
>LD360783.1:5175-18944 GCA_001465055.1 Ptychodera flava | reverse complement strand
ATTAACCACATAATTCCGATCAATAACCCGATAAGTCCTAAAACAATGTGATAGAGTGACCGTGGTGGAAACTTTTTGAGTTGGACCACAGTGTGTGGGGTAGAGTAGCGTGGTCGACCTATAGCTTATTTACCCAAGAATCGTTTCCGGGTCAGGCTTTGCACAGGAAAGGGTTAGCTGTGAATAAAGTACGTCACCTCAAACGCGGAACCCCTGCACTGTTTTTCAAATGTCTGAATCGCAACGAAATAATCAATATCTGACAATAACAAACAAACAAACAGACAGTGAATGGTTGAGTTTTGCCAATTCAGTCGAAATATCCGGGTACAAATACACTATACAGGTTAGTCTGTTTATGGTGTAGGCATATGGCTGCACCAATATGGACGCTTAATTGTTGTATATCGCGATTAACCTCCGATGGATCTTATGGTTCGCCTAAAGATGACATACAAGAATCATCTATGAACAAAATACTCAGAAAATAATCAGATCTTTATAGTTGTCAATTTAAAAGGCATGTACTTTGGTGAGCTAACTTAATGGTCCTTAATCAATTACTACTTTTTTCCGAAAAAGTTTCGTTTATCAAGAACACTGCTATTCGTTTAACAGTAAAACAACAAATGCAGTCATTTCTGCATTCTTCGGAAGGAAAGGGTAAAAATGACGCCGTTGGTGAACTGGATTGTCCCATACACATGGTCAGAATGTCACTCCACATTTGAGACCAAAAGTGCGTCAGATTGGTCGAGGATTTTGTCCACATAAAGTTATGTTCTTTAAACTGCTTTGGTTTTTGAATGTCATGGGTGCAAATCTTGTTCCTTTGACATGCGTACAATTGTGTCCTCTGCCTGTCGTGCCAACGATTCACGAACATATTGAAGCCCAATTTGAAGCTCCTAAATTAAGACTTGTGCGTAAGAATATCATCGATACAACAGTCAAATGCTACACATAGTTAACATATTTATGGCCAACGAATACAAACTTAAAGTAGACATGTAAGAGATAACATTTTGAGCTTGAAATTATTTTGACGTACTTGTCTTCAAAGGTGATTAGATGTGGTTCTGTTTGATAGTGCAAGCCTATGACTGTTTGCCAAGCGACGTTCCGAAACTAGCCATTAAATCGGTAAAAACCGACCTTGTTCTTTCTCGCTGTACCAATAGAAAGTTAGTTACAAAAGGTTGATGGCAACCGTACGTTACGACAGTAAAAAACGATGAAATCGGTGATTTCTGTTAAATAAATTTATTAAAACTCATATCTACATTAATGATGTGAATTAAATAAAATTCACAATGCTGAGAAAAATATACCTATCTCTGCAGGGACTGCACAAAGCTCCTAGTTTCAATTACGTTAAGGTGTAGTTTTCGGGTTTATCAACAGGTACAACGTCCAATCGAGCCGTACGATTGGAGTCGCGACGCCAAAGATAAAGAATTATCAAAATGCTTAATTTCTTAATCAACAACATATTTGTTAAGTTTGGTAGTGTGATATTTCAACATTCTACCGTTATACCAATAGGCATAAATGTGTACCCCTTCTTGCTGACTTATTTTTGAATTCGTATGAAGCACAATTCCTACAATCTCTCTACAAAGCAGGGTCTAGAAAACTTCCAAAGGGTTTTTGCAAACACAAACAGACAAATCGATGATCTGATTAGTCTTGACAATCCAGACATATAAAATTATACTGTATTTATCCTGATCAGTTGAAAATTAAAGAAACAACCAAGGGAAAAAACTCGTATATATATATATATATATATATATATATATATATATATATATATATATATATATATATATATATATATATATATATATATATATATGTTCCTACAAGTTGGTACTAATGGGAGACACACTAAACTGTATGATAAAAGGGATGATTTCTATGAAATTATTAATTATCCCCACTTGTCAAGTAATATTCTGTCTGCACCTGCTTATGTCGTGAACGTGTCTCAAAATCTCAGATCGATATTGTAAAGCTTGTGATTCCTAAGCTGATTTTCAAATGAGACACAGCAGGCAGTGAGGCAGGGATACACACCAAAAAGACTAGTGAAGACTTTCAAAAAGTTCTGTGGTCGATATGACGACATTGTGGCCTAATAGGCCATTGGTCACTCACTGTCTTTGACTCATTACAGTGATTCATATGCGGTATCACTTCCTACAATTTAGACAATTTCGGGATCAATCCTGACGGGTGTAGCATGCTAGCAGGGGACGTTTCTTTTTAGAATTACCTATTCTGGACAACTGTTACCATCACCAACTATCAGTGGTTCAGGATGGTCCTACTTAACTTTATATATCACAATTGTCCCTTTGAACTAGTAAAATATTACTTGGAATAAAAATGATTATTGGACTAGTTTAATGTCATGATATTTGTACTAAGTTATTAAATCGATCGACGACAGCACCACTCTATTCGTGGGATAGTTAAAGCTTCAGCGACTCGAAATTTCACGGCTCATGCCTTCCATGTTTTCATGCTTGATTTTTCGCATCATCTTTTCATAAAAAATGTCAGGAGAGCTCGGCATCGATCGCGACGGATCGGGCTGTACACGCAAGCATCGTAGAGTGCTTGTATGAACGGTACTGGTGCAGGAACAATGTTCTGGTTGATGACGTTGAACAGAGTAATTTTTATTCGTCCTGGTGTACGTCACACTGGTGGCGATTCGGGCACGTTCATGTTATATTTATATATATATATATATGTATATATATATATATATATATATAGAGAGAGAGAGAGAGAGAGAGAGAGAGAGAGAGAGAGAGAGAGAGTATAGATATATAGATACATAGATAGATAGATTGATTTGTTTGTGCGTGTGTGTGTGTGTAAAACTGCTACGATAGTAAATATCGACAAGGCTGGAATGTGTTCAAACCTGTCAATCACACAAATCGCTGTTGAACTTACTATTTGATATTTCCTGTTTTAGGTCAGGACGAAGCCTGGTCGCTTAGGCCACTCAGCATTTGATGTGTACGTGTTATCAATTTCAAAGTGACTGCTGAACATCCCTTCCGGCAAGAACTGATCCTGCTGTTGAATAGAGAATATCCTGCGAGGAGCTGGGATTCGATTCACAAAAAAATTAATAGGAAGCAACGTTCTCTGTTATTTGGATTGACCAATTGCAGAGCCCATTATGATGAACTCTGCAAACTTGTCATTATTTGAATTTCCAGCACACACAGGAGACAATTTTACTTACGAGCCCGTTATTTTCTGCAAAGCTGTCGATCACATTAGCTCCCTAAATATGGCCATATCGATATTTGGACTGTTAAACAATTCTTTCTTTGTATTGGTGATCTGTAAAATTAGGGAAATGCGAACGAAATCGAACGTTTTATTGGTAAATTTAGCTGTCTCAAGTATTCTTTTGCACATTTCCGGAATGATAATAAATCTACCAATTCATGTCCTTGGTACATTTGACAAGCTACCAAAGTGCTCAAACCTTATCATTTCGATCACCTCACTGCAGTCAAACTTTACGATTCTGTTGATCGCAATTGAACGATACATTGCAGTGTGCCATCCATTTAAAACACATATATATTTGAAGACGCCCAAATTCGTTATTAGCATCTCAATAACATGGTTGCTGAGCGTACGTTTTACAATCGGATTGGGCCATGATTGCTTTCCATCTTATACGTCTTTCTCTCTTTATTTGATTACAATATTTGCTATATCGATCAGTATTCTTACTAATATTACTGTGTTGCCTATATTGTACATCTTAATTGCAAAAGAGGTATTTGGAAGAAGCACGTCATCCACGCTGCCTACGCCACTGCCACTTGTTAAAGATTCAAAAAGGGTATTTAGGACTGTTGTCGTTACGTCGGTTGTTTATTTCATCTGTGTTTTTCCATATACAATGGCCGTAATTGTCGTGACAATAATATCCTTAGCCAGAAATGTCAATGCCACTATGCTTGTGTTGACTTCATGTAATATCTATGCCGCACTATTTATTACAAGTACCTTGGCAGAATTTCAGTGTTCTATCAACCCTTTCATTTATTTACTATGTAACTCAAAGTACAGAAATGCCGCCAAAATTGTTTGCTTGCCACGTGTTGCTTATTCTACAACACGACACGAAAATCCTCCGTTACGAGTTATCGGCGGTTCAGTTTCAACAACTACCCTTTAAAAATTGTGCATAGGACGTGAAAATAGTTAAGAAATACACATTATCAAATCTTTAAAAAACTGTGAGATCTAGCAACATTGTTTAAGTTCAAGCTGCAATATATAAAATGACAAAGGAATCTATAGGGCAGGGTACAAGATGCCCAGTGTCGAGCTCTCAGTATGCCTGTCAGTATGTCCAAATGAACGTCCGTCACTCCCAATACCTATGTATTGTACATACATGCATCGATCCATCCATCCATCCATCCGACCATCCATCCATTCATCCATACACACATACATACATACATACATACATACATACATACATACATACATACATACATACATACATACATACATACATACATACATACATACATACATACATACATAGAGACATATAGACAGACAGACAAATAGACAGACAGAAAGACAGACAGAAAGACCGACAGATAGACAGACAGACACATATGAACGCACGTTGGCACGTAGGTACGTTTCGTCCCAGAGAACACACATTACTGATTTTGATAATTCAAATGGATTTTAACCTATAGGAAGCTCTACAGGAAAAACGAAATTTTCAATGTTCGAAAAATTTGAATATTAAAAATTTACTTCCCTCCAAGAGCGTAAATATTTCTTTAGTTATAATACTTAATTAATAACATACCGAATTTGAACGTGTAATTTGTAGACTGTTCATGCAGCAATTTTATATAAGTTTTCTGGCCTTCTGTATATATATATATATATATATATATATATATATATATATATATATATATATATATATATATATATATATATTGCGCATCGATCATTAATCATTTTGACAATGTTGACAATCTGTAGCTTTCTGTAATTTTACAGGCACATTTCGCCGACAGATATGAGTGATCTAAGAGAAAGGTGTAACATTATTTGTACAATTTACACTAACCGTTTACTGTTAGTCATTTTCCTCAGTGTTGGATTGGGAGATCGGTATTAAATAAATGTTTATTTGACTTTTTTACATGTGTATTTTACATAATTGAATTGAGTTGCATTGTAACATATTTGCAAATGTCTTTCACTAGTTGTTAGACTACATTGTATGCGTTAAATTATTTTCAATTTGAACAGTACTGTAACGAAAGCTCTCGACATCAGCACTGACTAGAATTGAAAAATCCTTCACTTTACAGAATGATACTGCCTAGAGCAATACAGAGAACAAAAATCAATGTTTTATTGTTAGCATTGATACAAGCAAGTTTACATTCACTTTGTTCAAAGTCCGACTGCCGGTCTGTAATCGCTAACATTAAATCCATGTTAGGGTCGTGCACAAAAAAGATGAGGGTAGAGCTAAAGCTAAGACTATGGCGTACAACGTAACACAGGGAGGCTCTCGTAAGTTTTAGAACTCCGTGCATTCTACAATTGATCGTCTCTCCCCTATTTCTATTAATGTGAATGGCTGAAGCTGTCATAAGAATGTCGCCAAAATACGGAAAATCACTGTGGGAATCTATCTATTTCTGTACAAAGGTGTGATGATAAGACATTTGTGTTTTCTTCGTTAGATAAGATCAATTTCCATAATGTGATTGTAGCTACCGTAAGTGAGATTAGAGAGTGTTAAAGGTAGCTATATACCAAATAGACATTTTCAAATTTTGTTATCTTTCCCTATTAAAGAAGTCCCAAACCCCAATAAAGTATTTGTTTTCTGAAAGCTCTGATATTGGGAAATCTGATCGAGCACAGTACACAGTCACTATTTGCTTAATAGTCACGTGATAATTCGCTCGCTCCGTTCCGACAATTTGGTCAGCTAACCCCAATTCCTGGCCCCCACTATACTTCACCCGATACAAAAACTAAGCAGTCGGAGATTGTGACAGTGATTTGAAGAAAGTGCAAATTTATATTATTTTAACCTTATTAGTTAGTCATTGACGCAATTACGGGGCGTCTGTGTTTGTGTACGGCGATTTTGACGTCATCAGTTTGTGGCTATACCACTTGTAAAATGATGCCCCGATTGCATACGAAGGTTTATAGTTCGCATGTCTAAGCAAGGCTATGATGTATGAATCATCAACGCATTAATGAGCCACAGTTGACTACTATTCCTAGACATCTCCTGAATAGCAGCTATAATACATAATTAATGAATTCATCAGCACATTGAAAACGCATTAAATTGACCCAAGTAGAAGACAGTGAGTAGTTAGAACATTAATACTGTCACCCAGCCATATTAAAGCTATGAAATGTATAGGTGATCGAAACTGAACATTTCATTTACGTGCTTGTTGTCTGTTACAGCCAATTACTTTGAGGGGAATTTATGATGAGCACACATAAATGGAATTCGATAAAAGATAATTAATGAACTAATCAGCATTAAGAAACACGTAGTAGTATAGCTTCAGTAGCGTGTCGCCAGTATACTTTGTCTGGCTTGTTACAAATTGATTATGAAGTGCAAGGTTCATTACTATGCCATTATGCACATTTTGTAACTTGTCTCACCTTGATCACGTTCTGTTCCAACCACCTGTCTTTCCCTCCCCAACCCTTTAATGATACAATAAATAGCAAGTATAATAATGATATTTCATTTACCTCAAGTGTAGGTCGGTCAAAACAACCTGATAGTTTTTCTAATGATTCCCCAACTTTCTCACACTGATTTTCAGTTTATTAAAATAAATTCTAGTTCGAACCTACGTCCAATTACACATGAAATACAGGCTGTAAGTGGGTGGTCACTGTTTCTGTTATACCCATATCCAGAGAAACATTATCTGCAAAATTCACGGTTAACCCTATTTCAGTCAGCTTTATATTATTCACCAAACCCAAATCCAGTTAATTTGCCCGCAAGGGTCACTGCAATTCTGCAATTTGTCAATATATGTATGTCACGTGATAAAAAGTGGTAATTTCGATCTGTTTTGAGTACATAGAGATTGGAAAGCAGATGTCTACATCGAGAGCATGTTGCTATGCGATATTTTAGGACCTGTGATCTAGCAAAGGGAAGGATAGGGATGCCCTTTGTGCTTGCTCGGATATTCAAAATGAAAATCAAGAAGATGATATGGAACGTTTCAATTCATATGACGAATTGCATATATTACTATAATAATTAGGTAAACGTCCTGTTCTTACACATTCAATTTGTTCCATTATGACGTTCCCCTATTTCCCAAAACGCCCAGACGTTTTGCACAACAAACATCAACAAACCGGTTTACCGAGGACCCAGATCACATGACTAGGTTCAAAGCACTATCGATTCACCGGTGTCTCGCCATGTATTCAACACAAAATAAATGCAATGATCCTTTTATTTACCACATCGTAACACTAAACAATCTTGGTACAGCCGATGTGTGGAGTAGTCCTACGAGTATGGCGAGAGTGTCCGGCTTTGGCTACGCCGTGGGAGGCGGCGTAGCCAAAGCCGGACACTCTTGCCATACTCGTAGGGCTAATGTGTGGTGTTGCCCTCAATTTCCTTTATATCGTCTTCGGTGGCAAGTCTTCCGCAGCACATGCAGTAAGCGCGGGAACAAGTATGCGTTGCGGAAACCGGAAGTCTCGTACGCATTGATGCTGCTCACCCACTGGCCGGTAGAGGGCCGGGAACAGCAATTCAAATGAGTCGTCTTTCGACCATTTTCAAAAAAAATGAAAAATGTTGAAACTTACAATTTTCAATTTTCAATTTCTAATTTTCGTACGCACCAAAGAAAAATTACGAATTCCTCTTAAATCGGTAAGACATTGTTTTATTTCAAAGAGTTTCCGTTCTCTTCATTTTGTCCTTCATTAAATACGTACAATGTCCCGTAATAAATTTTACGAATCTTGAAAATAGTACTATTTTTTTATTCTAAGATTAGGTAATATTTTGATACTGGTAAAGAGTTTTTTTGTTTTGTTGAAAATGAAAACGTCATTTTAGGATACAAATTATAATATGAAAACAAGCAACTTTCCTTAAAAATAATCAAGAACACGTAATTTTGAAATTTAAGAAATAAAATAGAATTAATAGATTAAATTTTATTTTGTTTTCACTGATATTTGCATTTCGGATTCAAAATATGAACAAGCGAAACAGAGTTATGTTTCATTTATAACCAAATAATAGAAGCTTTATTAAAATTGGTCTGTCAATTGGTATTTTCAATTTAAATGAATATGAAAAAATATTCTATTTCTATCATTTAAATAACGCTTTTTGTTCTAAAATCCATTTTAATATTTTTGAGAATTAGTTGGCCGCGAAAACCGTGCCAAAATAATCGGTAAAATAAAAATTTTGTCTAAAAAAACGAATATTAAAAATTGGTTGTTGTTTCATTAAAATGAAAATAGCATTTTGAAGGTGATTTCAATTTTCAATTTTCAATAAATTAATTGGACGCTACGTACACGCATTCAGGGTGACTCGCTTCTGGCACTATCACTGGATGGCACAGCCGGGGGTGATCAACGCGAATCAAGGATGAGGAAGAAAAAACGACGGACGTCCCCGTCGGACTCATTTCTTGCCGCATATTTGGAAGGCCTTGGTGTTGCTCAAGCTTCTCCATTATTTGCCATAATTGTTGTTGGGATTCAGTTGGCCAGACGATCACAATAGGTGCCAGATAAGTTACGATGTTCTTATAAACTCTTCGGTTAGTAACGTTGGCAGTGGACACACTCACTTCTAATCCGTCGGCTTCAGAGCATTCTGGATTACCAATGACCAAAAGATTTAAAAGCAATCGCTTGCTTAGGTAAACGAACGATCTTCCCCTGCGGTGTTGTGAGGGACAGTTGGTTGTTAACGAACGTTGCACGATATCGAAAGTTTCCCGATGCAAACGCAAATGTCGCTTGAAATCGTCGAGGGGATACCGCGAAACAACATTTTCGGCAAAACCGCTAATTTTCACTCTCGCCTTCCTTTCTTATGAACGATATGACAAGAACAAACTGTCATCATCTTAATCATCATCATAATCTTCTTCTTCGGAAACAAAAAAAAAGCATGAAAATTAAAAATTTCCCGTACACTACGAAAGTAGAAATAAGCGGCGGCGCTGAGGGCAGCCATGACATGTAAATATGATCTTGCTATTCTGTTTTCTTTACAGCCTCGCTTTTATCAGTGACGTCATGGTAATCACAATCACGATTGGCCAAGTTGAACGCTCCCCTGGTTCCATCAATAGCATCTATGGGGATCCTGTACGAATATATCGCTATTCTACATGCGGTCTTGTAAGCGTAGAGGGCGACTTTTTGCTCATACAGCTGTATCTTGTTCCTGAGGGCACACTGGGCCATACGGGGAGCACAGGTATGCGGGCAGTAAGTGCTCTTGACGGCACTTAGATAGGTCGAATTGCAAAGTTTTTAAATGAATGGATTTATATTGAACATAACGGGATAATACTGACGAGCATCATATCATTTGTGATTGCAACAGTTCGCAGACCTACTTGGTTTTCAGCCAATTTATGCACATTCAACATTGAAGACTTCTGTCTTCTGTGCATTGCGCATTCGATTAGCCTAGAGTGCTGACGTCAGGATCACACAGGCAAATAGAACAGCCGCGACGGGACGCAGACAAATATTGTCCTTCTATGTCCGGAAAATCGATACAAGTCCCAACTTCAGTACTTGACAATGCACTACTCAGAATCCACATGTTAGAAACAGCAATTCCTATATATTTGCGTGTCATTACATTCGCCCTGGAAAAACAGCTTTGTTGATTATGATTTATCATTACTCTAAAAGCTAGCATACCCACACTTAAAATTAACAGTAGTTGGGCTCTGATTATGATTAATATTTGCTTGTGCTGCAGTTTTATGGTCTTCAGTATCTGTCCAGAGATACGATTTCAGTCAAGATCCTTCGCAAGCTTTAAAAGCTTGTATAAGAGTGCATAACGATGTACAATTTTGTACAGCTATTAAACCTCTTTATACCCCTGCATGGAGCTGTTTGGAAGACTTGATATCTCTCCTTGTCAACACACAAGAAACTGCAAAACACGTTATAAGCCAAGTCATATCAGCGAACTCAAGTTCACCAACAGGGCATTGGTTTTACGTTCCTTGATTTTACATGCCACGATAATGAACGACATGTCGATTAACGTTAGTAATGAGGAGCTCGAAAGACTGGATAAGTTTCACAATCCCGTAAAAGTGAGGGACGTGCGAAGTGTTACTTTTTCTGAAGTTTGCAGTGTCTGATGAAGTATTATTTGATGATAACTTGATATGCCTCTTCAAAGAGAGTGACACGTTTATTGAAGACGAATTCCAAGTTCTGAACTTCAAGAACTGAATGAACCTCAAGGCCTGTGTGGATGATATGGACCGGCTTAACCTTTTCGAGATGATCTTGTTTTTGTTGCAACATAACCCATGAACTGCCTGATCTGTACATCAATGAGCCTGTGCGCTTGATTGACGCATTCTATTGACATCGTTGCTGAGCTTGTGTTTGAAATTTACGGAACACATAATTAGTATGTGCACAAATTTTTTGCGATGCGGGTGCATGTTTGTCCTTTTTTTCGAATCTTATTCTTATCAAACTGTTCTATGCTTCAAACTTTTCTATATTTTACCTTATTATCTGAGTATCTCGTTTAGTAACACGTCCATTTGCCGCATATATAATATTATGTTCAATATTAAGCTTTTCTGACAGTTTTTTTTGTGTGTACATGAATTTATGGCAGTACACAACACACAATATCCCTACACGAAACGTCTACTAAATCCCATTATTACCATTTGCCTTAACAATTTGTGAAGTGTGTATGCCCAACCAAGGTGCTGTGAAACATGAGTTATCAACGTATCAATGAGCCACTGTCATGGTTGACTTCGCTTCTTAGACATCTCCAGAGTAGTAGCTCCATACATAATTAATGATTTGATCAGCACTTTGAATTTGATCAGTATTGAATTGACTGCAGTAGACATCGTATGTAGTTGGAACAATAATTCTGTCTCATAAAACAGCTGTTGTCTGTAAAAACCGATTACTTTGAGGAAAATTAAGAAGGTGAACAGATATGGGATTTTAATACATATGTTGTTATTTTAACGACAAGAATGAATAGCAGCTTTCATGCATAATTAACGAACTAATCAGCACAAGAAACACGTAGAAATATAGCTTCAGTAAAGAGTCGTTACCTTTTCTGATGAAGTAACGGTATTATTTGTTGATAACTTGATGTGCCTCTTCAAAGAAAGTGACTCGTTTATTTAAGACGAAATCCAAGTTCTGAACTTCGAGAACTAAATAAAACTCATGGCCGATGTGGATGATATGGACCGGCTTAACCTTTTCGAGATGATGTTGTTCGTGTTGCAATATAAACCATGAACTGCCTGACCTGTAAATTAATGAGCCTGTGCGCTTGATTGATGCATTCTATTGACATCGTTGCTAAACTTGTGTTTGAAATCTACAGAACCCAGAGAATTAGTATGTGCACAAATTCTTTGCGATGAGGGTACATGTTTGTTCTTTATTTCGGATCTTATTCTTATTAAACTGTTCTATGCTTCAAACTTTTCTATGTTTTACCTAATTGATCTGAGTATCTCGTTTGCTAACACTTCCTTTGGCCGCACAGATAATATTATGTTCATTAAGCTTTTCTGACAGTTTTTTGTGTGCGTATATGAATTTATGGCAATACACACCACACAATATCCCTACACGAAACGTCTACTAAATCTCATCATTACCATTTCCCTAACAATTTGTGAAGTGTGTATACCAAACCAAGGCACTATGAAATATGAGTTATCAACGGATCAATGAGCCACTGTCATGGTTGACTTCGCTTCTTAGACATCTCCAGAGTAGTAGCTCCATACATAATTAATGATTTGATCAGCACTTTGAATTTGATCAGTATTGAATTGACTTAAGTAGAAATCGTATGTAGTTGGAACAATAACACTGTCTCATAAAACAGTTGTCGTCTATAAAAACCGATTACTTTGAGAAAAATTAAGAAGGAGAACAGATATGGGATTTTAATACATATGTTGTTATTTTAACGACAAGAATGAATAGCAGCTACCATGCATAATTAACGAACTAATCAGCACAAGAACACGTAGTAATGTAGCTTCAGTAAAGAGCCGTGAGTAGAAACACTGACACTCAGCGATAGATATAATCAATCCGATGCTCAAAATTTTAATTAATGCAAGACCTGGTAACGTAAAAGCGATGGAACTCATACTTGATCAACACTGTCATGTCCATCCAATTAGCCGCTTTCCGTGCAAACCGATAGCAGTAACGAGGGCGTAAGCATTTAGCACAGGCTTTGCCTGTGTCGGGTGTGCGCCCAATACTTTATCCTCGCTGTCTCTGCATTGTATTCCATACGTTAACTGCCTTCACTCACCCCCTCTATCCATTTGTTCTACTGATCACCAGCCCGGGGGGGGTCTTATTGCCCTGACCAAATAGCTCGTTAGCAGCTCAAAAGGGTCCGTCTAGGTGGATACTGATCGATGGTCCTCGAACAGAAATTAACAATCAATTATTGACGCAAAGGATACACACTCCCACTTTTAGTTACCTATGACAGCGGAAATTACTTTCTTACAAAACAAAAAGAGACAAAGCTGATATTGCAAAGTTCAATACATTAATACTTCAGCGCTAAAAACTCTAAAAATAATACACGTTAACGATATTGTAGCTTGTATCTCCGTTCATCTCATGTTTATTAAGTACTTCCACCAATTCTTCCTGTCATTCAAATGCTCTTTGTCTCCATATTAAGCTTCTCTGCTGGTTGTCACTCCAACTTAGCTTTAGTGAAAAAAAATTGTACCACCGTCAGCGTTACCGCTCGTCCAATCAAAACAACGTGTTGACATGACTGACACACTCGTATAATCTACCTCATAATTAATACCAATTCTGGCAGCACCACTAATAGTCAACACATCTAGGCGTCAGCAACGCGTAAAAGAACCAGTATGCCAACACGGCGTCCACTGCTTAATTACCGACAATAATTTTAGGATCAGAAGATCTCAAGACGCTCCAAAATTGTAAGTAAATATCGGTTAACTTTGTTCTGAGCCTACTGTTAAGATTTAGTAGTTGTCGAAAGAGGATAGCAATACTTATGTCCCGTAAGTACTCTTTATCTTATTACTGAGGTGGTCTTCAGAGTATAAAACTGATCTCTTGAGCATATCCATTTCCAAGTCATTTTTCTCGATATCAATATGTATCACTTTCTTAATTTCTCTGGATTTGTAAGCATATTTCCGCATTCCTTATAGGTGATATTTTAGCATAGAAACAAGTGGTGCAGCATACAAACATTACGTGTAAGGTGACCTGGTGGTGCTTTGTCCTTCGGATTTGTTTCTATGGCTTATCTATCTATTTAGGGGCCCAAGCCTACCGGCTGGGCCCCTATTGGTTTTATAGGAGTTCAATATTTAGGGGCCCAAGCCGACCGGCTGGGACCCTATTGTTATTGCTCAAGT
>LD360781.1:6694-18031 GCA_001465055.1 Ptychodera flava | reverse complement strand
TACAAACTTGATACAAATTCTGACATCCAAACAAGCACCAATCTTGCTAGTCAGTTATATACACTTTGATTCAAGAATAGGCTAAGTTTGCAGCAAGTATGTGTGGAGAGTGTGATGAACATTGCACCAAGTTTGTACAGAGAATGTAGAGATCATTTTGTTTTTGCTTGTATTGAGTGTGCACCAAGCTTGGAGATGGGGGGGGGGATTCAATATCGTGGGCATGGTATCTGTTGCCTTAGCAACAGCAGACATATACCGGTACTGTTGCCCTGGTTACATTTCAGGGGATTTAGATGATTGTAATTCCTGACAGCGTCTTTTTCAAAGTAATGCTCACACATCATGTGGTACATGACATTATCGTGCTGCTACTCCCCATTGTATTGTATACAAATGATTCTTTCTAAACTGGCTTATAAATGTACACTCTTTAGATATGTTTACCTTGTGAGCAGCAGATTCTAAAATTCACCTTAGAGTCATGTATCCAGATGTTAGGTTGAACATCTATGAAAAAGTTGAGAGGATATTACTACATCCAACACGCACTCACCCTACGACACATTCAACTATATTACTACACTGTAAAAAGAAAAAACTTCTCACACAATAAATTTTGTTAACTAAAAAAACACAATATATTACTGCAGAATAAAACAGTATCTCTACTATAATAAACATACAATCTTTGTACTTTATACATAAAATGAGCTGTAAAATATATTCTTTTTGGCATATATGTACAGTACACTCTAATTCAAAACATTCCCTGACAATGGAATTTAGATTGAAAAATTGTAAATTCTGTCTCTTTAAAGAAGATCATACAGATCACAATTTTTTTAAATGTGTACCAAATAGAAACTGAATGGTGAAAAAATATTAAAGTCTCATAGATAGTTAACTATGAAAAACTTATTCAAAAAATTGTGTAATTTTTGTGACATATATACTTTTGTTGACGAATAAAATTCACTTTAAACATTTCAAAATACCTTTCCGATAGAATGTACATGGAAAACATAAGAGTTTTAACTTAATGTTGTATTATTACATGTTCAAATCAAAACGCAAAATCATCGAAAAACATTGTCCAGAGCTACAAAATAAAACTTCATGGGATGACCTTGACTTAACAGCGATATTTGAACAGACACTTAGTGTTCAGTCCAACTTCAAAAAGCAAACAACTAAACACAACCACATTCCACATCACTTGGATGATAGATTAGTTCCGCCGAGTCCAAAATATTGTTTCCACCGTAAGATACTGACAACTGTGACGAAAATAACTCTGCCATGTCCGATTTGTCCAATGCACAGCATGCAGTGGAGTTTCTATCATAAGAACCAATGCAATGATCGATAGGGACAGTCTCACTTCTTGTCATCATGATGTTCTCAATGAACAGTGGTTGGTTTGAAATGGTCCTCTGTGGCATGGAAAGTGTCAAAGCAGCAAACTCTAGCTTGAAACTTAACTGAAATCCCGCGGAATTGTCCAAGGTCATTTGAGTGTATAACGGACATCCATGATCGGCCACTGAATGTGTTTAACTTACATAAACTCTCGGTGTCGAACGGAGGCAATGTGTCCTTCATCAAACAACAATTGTACTCCCAAATCTCTTCTTTGTTCCCTTAATCGTCGGATGACAGAAATAATCAACAATTTCTCCCCAAAAAGGCAGGTAAAAACGTTGTAAATTTGACTGCTGAAGCAGTGCATGATCCATGACTTGCTATGGTGCAGTGGAATTCAAATGCTGGTGTTGGCCAAAGTAGCCAATCAAGTGTCTCTCTTCACGACATGTGATCTTGTAAGGTCGAAGTTCAAATACATAATAGGCTGTGTGACCTGTGACCTCGATGCTCTCATTTATCTGAAACGTCAGTTTCTCGAGAAATGGGAGAGTATATTACTTTTTTACAAACTCTTATGCACTTGAAATCAATCATTTGAAGACATTTGGTGTCAGCTGGGATCCATGGTCTTTGGACATGTGTAATAATGCAAGTAATCATTTATAGCCGTGGCAATGACTTTTCCCTGCTCTGAGCGTACTCAGTACTGGTATGACAGTGTGAATGTGTTTTGGCGGACACATGACAGGTACTTTCAGTGGTTACGACCAGTGAACGGAACAAAAAAGTCTGTAAATGGAATTCGAGTACCATTTTTGGATCCTTATCATTTAAAATATGTCCAAGGAAATTGTTTGAAAAAAGGCAGCTTAGTTGACTTTTGATGTTTTTCATTCATGATGTTGCAATGGCTTGATATGGAGGTAGCTACCTCAATGGTTTTTATAAATTTGTGCATTCCACGCGTAACCTAATTCATATGTATTTAACAACCGAGAGTATTTAAAAAATTTTTGAATAAAAAAGAATTAATTTGTCATTTTGTACAATGAACACAGGGTACGTAGTTCGATCATTGTTTCAATTCTGTGACAAAACAGTGCCACGTGGGACAGCTAAAAAAATCTGAAGTTCGTACCAAACTTGATTTGTATTTCATATATATCTACAAGCTTGGTACAAATGTCACAACTACCATGGTGAAAATCCCATAGTGTGTACCAAACTAGTACAAACTTGGTGCATATTTCACATGTTCAATTAAAGTGTGTATCAAATTTGTAACATATATGTACTAATATGTAGCAAGTTTTGATCTTTCGTACGGGAACTTTGAAAACTGGGTGATCCCCCAGGAGCTAAATGTACATATATATATATACCAGTATATATATATATGCACACACACACAAACACACACAAAAGACACTCTTGCCACACTTGTATATGGTGAGTGTCCAGCAATGCTTTCGTTGTGTCATCAGTGTGCAGCAAAGCCAAAGCCAGGCACAGTCCATACTTGAGTGTGATGAGAATGTTCGGCTTTGCTTTGGTTGAACTGAAGCCAGATGCTCTTGGCACACTAATATGGCTAGAATGAAAGATTCCTGGCAATAGGTAAATTTCTGCCAAGAGACAAATAAACAATGTGTTTGAACTGAAGTAAAATACAAAGTAGTTATTTTCAGAATATTGAATTGAATATACGTATTGGCAGGCTCTTGAAGTTGCTTTACCCGTGCGGCACTGAAATGATCGCGTTTATAATTCGGTAAGTTTTTTTTTTTACTTAGACACGTTTATAGATTGCGTTGGAGGTCATGACCTTTATCCAACCAAAAGAGATGAACCATGTACACTCAGCAGGCTCAGTTATAACTAGCAACAATTTCAAAAAAGTGATTTGCAGACAAATATTCTTGAAGACTTTGGTAATGTGTGAATATCACTTGACTTAGTATGAATTTTGTGTCATATGGCACAAGTAAATTTGAATATAAGCCACATCGCATTCGTAAAATTATTTAAAAATTCAAAATGAAAGAGAGCCCGGCTGGCGACCGGTGGCAAAATAGTTTGTTACATTTTGGTTAATTCTGTCTGATTTTGCTTGCAGTATGGCATTATCAGTTTCTTGTTTCATATTTTTCCATGCCTGCAATTGGCGACAGCGGATATCACACAAGGGAAATTTTCACAGTAATTTTATTACGCTTACAAAGAGAAATTCATGTCTTTCACCAGAGTAGAGTATGCCTGCAATCCCCAAAATAATATTTGCATAATACCCATATTCAAATGTCCAAAATTACTACATGTCTGCGGAGTGTCCCTGCAGCTGAATTAGTGCATGTTTTTGGAATGTCACAGATTTATTGCATGTCTTTTCCTGAATTTCCCAGAATTACTGTATGTTTTTGGAATGTCCCAGGATTTATGTTTTTTGGAATGTCCCAGTGTTGATGCCGGTTTTTGGAATGTCCACGACTTGCTGTATATGTTTTTGAAACATGGCTGAATTGCAGCCTCTGTTTGAAACTCTCCAGAAATATAGCGAATTTCAGATCCCATCTAATTGATAACCAAGTAGACAGAGACACATTGCACAAATCAATACAGTCTTCAAAATTTAGCACAGTCAAATGGAATTCAAAAGAAATCAAAGCCAAAAAGTTTGAGTATCATGATTAACCTTCTGCCAGACTAAATCATTAAAAACACTGGGAATTACCCTAAAGTCAGTATTGTATTTAATGACTATTCCTTCCACTATTAATTGACATTTCAAATATTAATTTTAATTAATCATAATCAAATTGATTTTTTTTATCGATTGATTTCAAAGCTTTCTAAGGAATTTCAGCACAATTAATGATTTAATCGTGACTGTCTGTACCAAACTGCTGGTCATCCTGGTGAATTCATTTTGACTGTGATTCAAATGTGTATACCGGTAGTTCATGTTTTCAATATATAACGAAAAGGCAAAATGAATAGTCAGAAATATTTTTCGAAAATACATGACATTTTCATACTAGTCAGAAACACAATGTAAAGTGTTATCATATCTGTAACAGTTGTTGCCACATGTATAGTTGAATAAAATATATAAATTCAAAATAAAAAGCCTTGCTTGCGGTTGCAAAGTTGAATGCTGCACTCATAAAATGCCGCACTCGTTTACATTTGGGACAATTCTGATTTTGCTTGGTACTATGGCCTTATCAATTTGTTTACTCTTCATGAGTCACATATTGATACATTTTATCATTTTGGGGTCTTACTTGGCCGCTAGATGGAGACATTTAGCAACTCCCTGGGATTTAAAAGTGTGTAAGTTGACGCAGCACTGCAAAAACACAGATTCGAACTCATGCCAAATTTTAGGACCGCCTTCAAACTGCGCCATAACCTCTAATGACCCCTTGAGAGCTGTTTAAGCCCATAAATATCTTGGGACCAGGATTTTGGTCCCACAATCTAAAAGTGTCCCATAACTGTTGCTGTGTATTCGGTCAAATGTCCCAAAATTACAACAAAGGATAGTGCATACATACAGATAAAGAGACACCACTGACCTGCCATTTAAGCCCTTTTTGGTATGTATACATATACCAAATGTGAGCTAAAAACCAGGATTATGTGAATTTGAAATCCCAAGAGCTGGGTGCCACAAAGCTCTCTTGAAATATAACAACACGGTACAACATTGATGATTATTGAGCATGATGATACATTTATTAATACAAGTCATTTTGAACAACTTTCACAATGTCATAAAATACTATAATATAACTCAAGTATTGTGTTCTTCAAGTTAAAATGAAATAAGGCCAAAGTAAGTAAATTCTTTGTTTTGTGTCCGCTCAAAATGGGAAAAGGTACGCGTCTAAGCGGCTGAAAAACATACACAAGAAAATTAACACAATGTAATTTGATTGCAGCAATAAAAAATTGTAACAAAATTTTAGTTCAGAAAAGCTAAGCGGCCATGTCCTAAAATTTCCTATTCAAATACACTGTGTGTGTTTTTTATGAAAACCTTAAAAACCTAAGCGGGTTGGGACGCAAAACAAAGAATTTAATTACTTTGGCCTAACCATGTATAAAGCAATTCACAAAGAGTGCTAAAGACAGAAGAGTCTGCCAGGTTGGTTTTACATTTGCATATCATTTTTATCATTGAAAACCTGGCTTTTTAAATGAAATGTACATGTTGGGATAGCATAGGGTTTTGGAATGTTCTTCATACTGGATGTTTAATAATATTTGAAATACCTTAAAGCGCAGTGGTCGTCGCGCTGCGCATCCTCCTGAGGGGGTCCCCCTCTGTTGTAAACAAATCCAAGAACGCCGCACATGTTACGGGTTGACTGTATTGTTTGCGATATTGCCGCTTGTTAAAATGGCGGCTGATCTGTCACAAGCATACCAACTAACCAAATGTAACACGCAATAAAAGGTCAATTAATCTAAGTTAAATATCTGCTAAATATTGAACAATAATTGCACGCTGGATTGAGATAACATTTGCTCATGATTTTCTTGAATCAGTTGAATGCGGCTCGGCTACTGTTATCGCTCGAGCCATAGAGCTAGACGTACGCATACATCCGCATGTATACGCCAACAGACTATCAACGACCGGGCTATAGTTTTCGACATCGCTAGCAAGGACGAGAGCTTTCATTTCAAGAGGCCTGACAGAAGTACAAAGACAACAACCCAAACTACAGAAGTCTACAGCTCGCAGAGCAATGCCCGCTGCAGCAAGAAGCATCTCTGCATCTGTTCCGTTCCGTGGTCTGTATGAACGTCCGTGTCAAACCGGGTATATGGCGCGCTACACTCGGCTGTGGAGAATCCAACTCAACTACAAAGTTTACCCCGTTTTGGGGTGCAAACGAGAATTCCGAGTACAGGTATCAAGTCAAGCGAAGGACCTTTCATAGGTCTTCTTGTTATGTGGGGGTTATCTCTCTTGAAAGAGGATTCAGACCTACCCAGCAATCAGGAGGTACAACAACGAAGTTTGCCCAGCACCGGTAGGTCTGCACAAGCTAGCGGTTGGATCACTGCCATGACCGTGCACAGGACCGAGGCACAGGATCTCTCGATACGTAGATGCACGGTGTAGCCGTGCAATTTTCCTCCCAAATGCCGCGAAAACCCGCTCGTTTTGTCTATTGTTTCCTGTCATTTAATATTTCTAACCACGTAATACTAGGAGAAGTAAGGCATGGTGATCAACAGTTGGTTGTGGGCCAAGTCGTTGCGGGCCGGTACGTTGTGGGACCGGATTCTCTATATCCGTGTATGTCAACGCCGTGACCGTCTCCCAACAACATCTCCCGTGTCCTGCTTGCCGATCATGGTCTTGAGTGTAATTTTTGTGTTAGGCATTGTGCTTGTTGCTGGTCTACATATATAGGCAATGTTTAAAATTTTAGTTATGTATTTTCACTGTACTGTACATAGCATTGTGTATAACCAGCGTGATCGCGCGCGATCAAATCTTTTTGTTCACTGTGTCTGCGTGCAGTAAACTTAGCGACATAATGTGCTGAGTGTAGTGTCCCAATGTTCGTACCTCTACACGAGTTTATAGATAGAAATACACCACTGAAGTTCGTTTCCGATCTTAATATTTTACTATTGCATGATGTTGAGTCTTACAAAGGCCTTAACAAAGTGGGGGACTGCTCCCATCTCACTCCTATTGAAGTTGAGAAGACTTATGTTTACAAAAACTTATGTTTATCAACAAAAAAATCACGCACGCGCAGCACGACGACCACTGCGCTTTAATTATCAAACAGTTACAATGGTAATTGTGAACGTTGGTTATTGAGGGAGAAAACTTATTGAAACTCCATGATTTGTGCAAGTGTGTTGTAATTTTTGGTGCAGTTCTGCTTAACCCTTTGAGTGCTGTATTTTTTTTCCCACCAAAATTTCAGTGCAACATTTTACCAATTTTCTATAATTTTTTTGATAATTTTGAACCAAATGAACACAACATTCATTGGCTACAGTTTTTAGCAAAATTGTGGCAAAAATCTAACAAAAATTGACTTAGGTATATTTTATAAAGGTGACAGAAATTGACTTTGGCACTCAAAGGGTTAATTGTAATTGAAATGTTTTGGAATAAATGCAATCAGCTCACTAGTTACACTGCAGTTAAAACTATAATCCTACATGCCAGACCTCAATCCTGCATCTGTGCTTGATCAGCACACAAAGTGCGCCATGAGTGGCGCAGCCACCAGCTATGAGTAACCGCAGGTTACGAGGTCTGGCAAGAACCAACTGCTCAGGAATGTGATGACGTGAAAAGTGGGCTGTCTTTCCTTTGCATATAAGTATAACTTTGGACCACTGCCCACTAAGGACTACTATGCATTTTCACTGTATGTACCCACCATGTTCTGCATATCCATGCCATAAAAAACAACCTGTTTTGCAAAGCCATGCAAAAAAAAAACATACAAGTAAAAATACCGTCAATGACGCTGTACCTTCTCTAATGTGTGGCCAGGTCAGGTAATTGGTTGTTGGCATGGAGTTGTTGGTAAATAGTTGATGATGTAGGGGCATGAGGTGGGATATGGACCCAAAGAACCCAAAAGATGATTAAATATATCAATCAAAAAAATTCTAAGCCACAGTATAAACTGCCTAAAGATAGTTCAATGTGGAAAAAAGTTAAATAATCAGAAATAAGAATTAACAGTCCAAAATAGTAATGACGCACTTCCCTACTGACCTGAGCGCATGTGAAATACACAACGTGGCATCTATAAATTAAATGTACCGGTATACCAAGTGATCATTTTAAGTCACTTTTAACTTTAACAAAGAGTCCTGTGGAAATGATGAAAAACGCTTATCTGGTCTTGTGTTTGTAAAACCTCATGGCTGATAATTGTCATAGTATTGAAAAAAAATTGAAAGTGAAGAAATTACTGTTTTTGATAGGCATATTTTCCTTGAAATATATGACAGTGTAAAGAATATATGCTAAAAGTGTTTAAGAGTAAATTTCTTTTCAAAAATAATTTAATCTGTGACCAAAGGATTTTTATTCTTTGAGTTTACAAATTCAAACATTGCAATTTGTTCATCATCTTGTGCAGTGCAAAATTTATAAAATGACTGAAAAATAAAAAAATTGGCAGAATTACAGTCTTTGTGATGTAAAATTATGGGTTGACATCACCTTTGTGATGTAAAATTATGGGTTGACATCACGATAATTGTTAATCTGTTCGAAGTACTACTATACTATAATTTAAAAAAGAAAAGTTCATGCAGAAACGGTAACATATATTGTCAGCAATGTAGTGTTAATTTTGACTTTACATCAAAATATGTCTTTGCTGGATACCAAATATATAGGGCGAAATATTAAAATCAGCCATGTTCAGCAAAATCCACACAACAGCATTGATCCTTTTCTAATTTGCTTATGTTATACTTGTATGACAGTCAGTACAATATGGAACTTGAACACAACACAGTGAATAAGTATGCTGTAACTGAAATGGTGTGGCTGCATCCACATGCAGCAATAGGAGTGCCTTTGTCTCTCACCCCTCATTTCCAACCTCTCCAATCCCTGAAAAAATAGTTTGGTCTTATATTTATAATGTTAATAATTTCTGTATTTGTTAAAATGTGCGCATCTCAAAAACTTTTGATCATAAACATTTTCATTTTTTATAGCTGACCTGTCAGTTAACCTGTTTATTTTGAATATTTGCGCATTTTTCCTCAGTTTTTGACATTTTCAGAATACCTTCTTATTCAATTTGTCATTTTCTAAAAGTTAAAATGCTCCTTTGTGTGGTCAAGCTTTCCACAAGCATCAAATGTGGTACTTCATATAGGAAGGTCTGCCTCTAGAGGGCGGGCATCATGAACAGTGTTTGTTAATTATTTCCTCCACATAAACTTCTGATTGTACTGTAAACATTGAACATAGCCGACGTCCGATTTTCCTGTCTAAAACTTTCACTCATTTTCTTTCATATGACTCTGAAACTCCAGGAAACGATTGGGAAGAAAGAGTTATCTTGAAATATTGAGATACTCGCCAATATTTTCAAAATTAAATGAGAAAAAATGCAAGGAAAATGCCGACTGCAACAGGCCCATATCACGTGAGGCCATGAGGGGATATCCACGCAACTCAGTACCAAACACTAGCGCACACAGAGTGAGCAAACACAAAGTGAGTACCCCTCAGTAGTCTGTAATAGATTGTAGTCAACTAAAGAAACCTTGGAGAAAGGCTTAACACTGGCTATGCCGCTAAGTCCCATTTGATTTTTGTCACATCTCAAAATCGTCTCCTACACCTCAACCTGAACCATGAACATCCCCACCAGTTTATGATATGACCCATCACAATGGCATGACGTCAACGGATCTTGACAGACGGAAGTATTGACAGACGGAAGTAGTTGACACCAGCATACCTTCTCTGTCTATAAATAGACACGAGAAGGTAAAAATCTACAGCAAGCATTTATAGCGAGGCCATTCATCACTAGCTCATCAGTAGCCAAATGGGCCAAAAGGCTGAGCTAGGTTGGAAAGGAGCAAAAACATGTATAAGTAAATTCCGTAGAGGATGTCAACGATCAATAGTTCCATGTATGAAATGCAGTGGAGCAATCTGTTCAACAACAGATTTGCCATTCCCGACGGTTCCCTGCAGGTTCAAGGTCTGCCATGAAAATTTGAACTTTGCTACCTGACACAAAGTCAAGTGTCTTTCCAGAGAGAGTCGTAAGCATTATAACAAGGCCTCTTTCTGGCTTCATGCCTTGCAAGTGAATCTTTGGTTTTAAAACTTCGCCCGTACAAGACACAGGAAAAATCTCGTACATTGCTATGCTTGTGAATCTGGTGTTTCGTCAAGTCTCCCTTTCAGTAAGTTTGGTAGCCACAGGATGAACACTGAAACTCTTTGTTGCCAGAATGTGTTTTTAAATGGGCAGTGTATCTATGTTGCAGTCCAAAAGTTTTTCCACAAGTGCAGGTATACTTCCTTGTATGGCATCCTTGTTTGTGTTGTTTCAAAGACAACTTAGAGCGGAAGCTCTTGGGGCATTCATTGCATGCATGGTTCTCTGTAGAATGGGAAGCCTCGTGCCACTTCATTCCTTTGTAAGTTTTTGGCTCAAAACCACAAACCTTGCATTTCTTTATGCCCTTCCAGCTATGTGTACAACTATGCTCTTTGAGGAGTCTTCTTTCAGAGAATCCCTTCCCGCAGAAGCAGTAGAAAGGAAATTTTCCAGTATGTTTCCGTGTATTCTTCCTGAGGCCAGTGTTTGATTGGTAGACCTTTCCACATACCTTGCAGCTGTATTTAGACACTTTCTTGTCATCCCCCTCAACTCTTTCTGCCAAAATTTTGATTTCACTTGTTCCAGCAACCGCACCATCTGAACAATCTCCGGTCTTTGCTCTATCTGTGTCTCCTTCTGCAGAGTTCACTGGGCTCCTGACAGCATCACTCTCAATTTCAGCAAATAGTTTTGTAGCATCTGATATGATATGAAAAACAAAAAAAAAACAAAAAGAAGTTGAATTATACAACTGACAACAATCTTTTGAAATCAAGGTTATGTGTCGTGCTGCATCAAGCATTGCATAGGGCTGGAAATTTAAGTGGAAAAAATTAAAATTACCAACAATGAACATGCACCGTGCCCATATTATCATGTTTGTTACACTGTAAAACAATGACAGATAATTACAATGTAATAGTGGGACAAGAGCCCAAGTTTATCAAATAAAAAGTGCTCAATGACTGCTCAATGATTATTTATACGTCTGGGATAGAAAGAATTGTTGGAAATATAAAATGCAAGTTCTCATGGATTCTTCATCTCAAAATATAATGAATGGTATAGAAAGTCAATGTATACTGTGTAATTGGGAGTACCTGCTTGG
>LD360777.1:89656-105211 GCA_001465055.1 Ptychodera flava | reverse complement strand
GGGAGCTACCTTACCTTTGTAGCGCCCTCAGTGACGGGAGCAACACCGGTGGGAAATATTCTCGCCCGTAAGATAGAAGAAAACAACTGCTATCCCTTTCTCTCTGTTCTTTTTGTTTGTTCGTTTTTGTTTCCTTCCAGGTCGTGGATGCGGGTCCCACCTGTCTGATAAAACGGGGAGGAGTGTAGTGTGAACAGCGCCCCCAACTGCCCCTGTTGGTTGCTAGGGGATACTGCCGACCCCCCGCAGAGTCAGCGTCCTGGGACCATGTGATCTCCGCATCGGAACACGCCAGAACGATTATTACCGCCTTACCTTACGCATCGCACAGCTCTACGCTACGATACTATAATTATCTACTCATCGCTCTAGAAGCCAGATATCTGACTGTCTGAACAGACGTACCATTCCTGTTCCGGAGAGTGCATCTTGCTTCACCACGGTGAGTACTTATATTCACACGGCTATCACTTCAGTTTACTATCTGAGTGCAGGGCTGACACTAAATTGTTGATGATTCATTCACGACAGTGTTGAAATGCGCACTAAATTTATATAATGAACAGATTATTCAAAACATACAGCCGCACACAAGTGTTTTCCCTCAATTTTCGTTTTTACAAACTTCAAAGACGGGTTTCTTTCCTGTAGTCTAGATTTACGAAAATAGGTTGGCGTAGAGAACAAGTGTCACCCGAAGGTAAACCTTACGCGACCATTGGATTGATGCAGAGCAGGATGGGTAGAAGGGCGCCCTCACGAGTCAAACACTTTCCACTACTTTTGTTTTACAAGGAACTTTTCACTTGGCGATTGCAAAGATATCCCGAATACAAACTGTACGTCCTGCTTAGTAACAACTCCGACAAAACCTGTTATTTTAGGGTCAAATCGGACATTATATAATCTTCTACTGCACATAATGTTTAAGAGAAAGTTGCATCAATATTGCCTCAAATTGATTTGTGAAGTAAATCTGCACAAAATAAGCCCATAATTATATGACGATTTACTGAAAGAAACGTGTCAGGCAATTACATAAAATTATTGTTATTTAAAAACAGAAAAAGATAAAAAAATTCAAAGTTACCTGCTCTGATTGCTGATTTTTAGTGATTTACCTGTCCTAATTACGGTTGTATCATCTGTTGATTCAGGGGTGACATTTCCACGGTCCATCTACATGGGCGTTTGAACAGAACTTTATCCTACTTTCAATTTTTCCAAGTACTTTCTGTTTTCAAGAACCTTTACAACATCATGAATGACGTTTTCATTTCTCCATTTTCACACTTTGATTTTTCTGTTCATCATTTTCACATGTAGCCGATTACAAATTCTTGTTTGGATTTTCAATGGAAAATTGTCATAAGTGTGCCTAGGAATATGAAACTTGTCCTAATCCTTGGATTGAAAGCATCCTGGAAAATGATAATGGCAGTGTTCTTTTAAAGACTGAAATGAATTATAAACAATCAAGATTTCATGGGCCCTTTTCACGTGTGCTCCTGACATGTGTATTGGTCAGAGGTGATGAATGAATTAATTCAAAGAAAGCAGTTTTTGAATAAATATGAAAGCATTTTATTCAGTAACAAAATACAGCGTCTACTTTGACAGTACAATTTCTCAGCATTGATTTCACAACTTGCAGCAAAGTGTCAGGATATTTCCCATTTGAATATATTTGAATATATTATGCTGAACAGATACCAAATTGGACATTAATATTCAAATAACTTGTGGTTCATTTACATAATTAGGCATGCACTTCCTGTGTGTTCCATTGTTTAACTTCTGTTGGACAGTTTGGATATTTCTGCAATGCATCGTTGATCTGTGAGGCATCCACTAGTAAGGTCATAGGTCGATACTCTTTCTGTGACCTTTGACCTCCATCTGCTGGCTTCAACAACTCCAGAGCTTGTAAATGTTCAAATGCCTTAAAGAGGAGATACAACTTGAATTAATTTATATCTTCAGTTACAAAAAGTTATCTTTAAATTTCTTCTGACAAATTCCCTGAAAAAGATCATGTTTAATTTGCTTTATGATTTCAACTATTTTTTCAATAATCAACATTTCATGGAATGATGACTTCAAGACAGTAATATCTACTGTTCTAATTTAACAATCTATCAAAATCAAAGAAATCTTGCAAAAGTGTACAGAGTTGTTTCAACTTTAACAAAATTTATGTTCATTCAAAGCAAACTTAATGTTTGCCAGAGGAGGTACAATATGCATAAATATGAGTTATTAACCGAATTATTAACAGTAGTAACAATAGCATTCCATAAAATGCACACACGCATGAAAACGTCTTTAAACTAATGTACACTTACTTTCAGCACAACTGGTTTTTCATAGCACTGTATTGAATGGCCTTTCCTTTGAACAAATCTCTGATATTCTGTAAATAAACAAAGTAAGGTTTAGCACAAAAATAGTCGTAAATTCTTCATTTTTTGTTTTCTATAATTGGTGATTATTTGCTATTAGTTTTCTAGGAATGAATCATTTATTTGTTTGTTTGTTGCCACTGGTATCTTGGTGAAATTACTCTCTTTCATCAGCAAACTTACGAAACTGACTGACTTCAAAATTTATCATGTACCCATGCCCATATTGCTACATCCCAGTGACGTTCAACGTAAAATATCAGCCGTGATATTTCATGGTAAACGTCGAGATATGCACGATGAACGTCATCAGTTTTAGAGTTTTCCCGAACTACATTAGCAGTTTGTTGGTAAACAACGTAAACAACAAAATGGCTGCCACTCCCCGCCTGCGAAGCGATATTGCCGACGTAAAAACTTGAAGGGCTTCGAGGAACACGGGTATTTCTGGTTGAAAAATACGCAAATATCACGTTGAGTCTTGAAATGTTTTCCCATGGTGTTTTTTTGGTCAAGTTCTAGCAAACATTCTGCCGTTCGCATGGCGCCGGCACTGTGCACGGTCGCCACCGAACAGGTAGTGAGCGCATGGCGTGACAGCGATGTCGCGTGCGCGACGACTGTTGACATGGCAACTCTAAAGGCAAACCAACAAAATGGCGTCCCCTCTCCGCGCGAGCTCCGTGCCGTACGACTTCGTCTTGTGTCTGACGCAGCACAAATGACACTCCTGCTGATATGACACAAGAACAGGCGATATTGGGTAATAACCTCTAAATGTCAAAGAAATCAAGGATAACTGTACTTATCACATGCACAAGCCAAGTTTGTCGTCTCCGAACAAAAAATACGGGATTTATTCTCTGGTCGTTCTACGTCACGACAACCCGCGTCTATGTCATCAATTTTGGTGCGTCGGACCCTTTTTTTTTGTCGATCTTCGGTGTGCTCGTAAATATGTAAACAAACAACATGGTGGCCAATGTTTCTCCCACGATCAAAAGTCATGTAATGAAATCGATATTTTCACAGACTACGACATTACTAATCCGAACAATGTAAACACAAGAGTGTACCGCCTGTATATTCCGAAGGAATTACGTGAATAATTTGCGGAAACAACGAACTCTAAGCTGGTCGCGTATACCGTGGGTTCCGTACGCATTGCAAACAGGGTCAGGCGCGACGTTTACAGTGTTCGCACCGTCGAGATTCAGTTGATATTTGTTCCCGAAAAATAGCGTATCTTCGTCTGTGATAAATTTCTAGGACTATACTATCTTTGAAATAGAGTATAACTTTGCGGAAGGTAGCCTACGTGTAGACCGAGAGCTGTCATTTGCTCCACACACGACGGACGACTGGAAATGATTGACAACTTGTGCAAGGCGTACTGATATTTATTCCTAAAGTAGTTCAAAAGTTTAAACGTGGAATTGTCATGGAAAACTTATTTTAATTTGCAAAAAATAACGAATTCTTGGCTTGTGCATGTGATAAGTATATTATTCCCTAATATTTTCCTTCGTTCAGCTCGGAAAATACTCGTGACGTAATGACCGTGTCACCACTAATGTACAACACAGCCTGCAATAGTAAGTGTAGATTTCATGTTTCAAAAAGTATACATGTATTTGCAGATTATTGATAGTCATTGGACAAATAAATAGACCTTTAAGGAGATTGATACTCATTGATTTGGACAGTGTCTACATTGAAAATTGAGTCTGAAATCAACTAACTGTGAACTGATCACTCCCTGTTTGCAATGAACAGGTCCAAAATCACCCCTGATAATAATGGGTTAGGGCCAAACCACGTCGGTGAAAGGGTAAGCTTAATAACTGTGGGTTTGTGGAACTACTTGGAAGAGAGATGACTTTAACAAACCATCATAAACCATCTCAAAGTTGACAGGATCTCCATCATACAGAATAGTTAGTTGTTTGATTGCTATGATCAGACACGACTCAAGGACAGACATTCCTGCAATGTGATACAGAATAGTTAGCTGTTTCATTGCTATGATCAGACACAAATCAAGGACAGACACTCCTGCAAGGTGATACAGAATAGTTAGTTGTTTCATTGCTATGATCAGACACAACTCAAGGACAGACACTCCTGCAAGGTGATACAGAATCAAAAGAATATTAAATCAAATTTTGTGATGTTGTGTTTTCTTCCACAAAATATGTTGGTAAAAATATGATGAAAGAGAACAACAAAATCTACTGGATCTTTGTAGGCGTGTCAATAAAGGTTCTGCATGAGTCTGCTTTATTGTAATGACACCCCACTATTATACAACTAGTGTCTCTTAAAGTGAGCAATTCAAAGGATCTTAGGTCAGAGGTCACCAAGGTTTTACACCAAAACCACAATGATCAAATGATGGTCGTCATTCTAATTGTCCAGTGGACAACTTTGTGGTACTATAGTTGTACAATAAAAGTGTCTACTGGAAAAAGCAAGCTGGAACGGGGACAACCTTCTCTGCTTTGATGCTGATTCATGGACCACTGGTACAGTAAACAGAGCTACTCATTCTTTTATTTTTTAATTGCAGTCATAACTTCAATGTAAACATCCACATACAAATCCCCCCACGACATTCTTTCCGGGGGATGCTGAAGGTTGGAAAATCATATTTAAACACATTAATTTAGTTACACAAAAAAATTACCAAAGTTGGCAGTTATATTCTGTCCTCTCGAAAGTTTTCATTACAGCTCTAAAATATCTCCCCATTTTTTTAACATGATTATCTAATTTACCAAAATGTGTGGCTATATACCTTTCTGTCTTGTGAATATCACACAAAAAAAGTTTTAAAGTGTACAATACTAGGTCTTTTTGTTTGACATCTGCAAATATAAATAAATAGTTTCGCAACAAGCAACATAAAATTCAATAATTTAGTTAAGGAGCTATCACCAAAAAGTATCTGTTCCAAAGTGAGCATGTCATCAGGATGAAAATAATCACCCCACTCATCAAAAAAAGTTTGCCAGAAGTTTGAAATGATTTCAAAGTTATAAAACAAATGCAGTATTGTTTCATCTTCCTTTCCACAAAATGTACATGCAGCAGATGGAAATTTCGAAGGAATCATCTTAGTCAAACGACTATTAGTCATAAGAACATTATGAGTCAATTTCCATTGAAAACTCCTCAATTTACAATCTAAAGTAAGTTTAAAAGGAAGATTGAAGATGTAATCCCAATTTTCATGTCTGGCTTGAAGAACATGATCAAAGTAATATTGTTCTTTTGGCCAAATAAAATACCTTGAAACAAAAACCTGCGTTAACAGTTTTGTTTTACAATCTTTTATACTATAAGAGACTCCTGAGAAGGTAATACAGATGGTATCCTCTTCAGTGTCAAGTTCTATGACATTAGAAAAATCTATATTAACTTTCCATTGCCTTGGAATAGAATAAATTATACTACACAATTTCATAAAATTACACTGTGAAATACTATTTTTTACAGAATTCCAATCCAGGACTTTACCGGATCTGTCAAAAAAATCTCTGACATAAACAAAACCAGCTTCATAAAATTCTTTATAGAAAACACTTTTACCTTTAATGAGAATCTGACTATTGTTCCAGACTGATTGATAAAATTCTTTTGGAAATTAGAGGCTAAAGTAATCTCTCTCCAAGTTTGAAGCATGCTTTGCTCAAATTCTGACGTCAATAGCCAAAAACTTAATATCAAAATTACATTTCAAAAGAAAGTGAATGCCCCAAATAACCTTTAATTGTTTTGACAAAAACAATTTCCATGGGTGGGACACATCATCATCACAGAATCGACAAAGCCAATTGATTCTTTGTGCTTTATAAGAAGCATAAATGTCTGGCATACCTCTTCCATCATCCTTAATAGTTCCAATAACAGTATTTTGTGCTACCTTATCTGGGCCATTCCACAACATTAGGGGAAGGCTCCATTAACTTTGATGGTACCTGAAATCCGAGTTGCTGCCTGCCAACTCGGGTGACAAACAGAAGACTTTTAATCCCCAAGGTGTTAATTTTCCATTGTTGCGATTATCTTATCGAGATGGTAGGAACGTCAGGGCTGTAACAACTCACTCAATACCACGGGCACACACATATGCTTGCACATGGAACTATGTTGACAGGAAAAAGTGAACTGCCCTTTTTTCAATGCAAGTAATCTAGTTTATTCTTTAATTTAGGTTCTAAACTAAGTTTTAGAAATATGGTGAAACAAAATATCGTTCTTCGTTCATTTTCATTAAAGTTTCCTATTTTCGGACGCTTCACTTCAGTAACGAGCATTGATCATATATGCAAATGTGATCAGAACAGCATGGAACGTTCTTTCCAAGTGGCGAGATTTTTCTTGCAATTGCAAACAACGTAACGAGTGAGTAAGGACTCCAAGAGCTGCGCGTATCCTGTGACATAACATCTCCTATAGAGCGAAAAATAAGTCAATGAATTGCTAGCCGGATCCGTCTGTAAACAGTATGGCCACTCGTACATATTATAAGAAAGGAGAAATGGTAGAGGCAGTTAACGAGGCCGGTCGGCGGACGGCACAATTTTCAGTGATTTAATTCACGGTATTAATTTCACAATAAAACGAATTCGCGAGCTTACCATTGATTTTTGGTGATGTTGAATATAATTGGAAAAGAGAGCTAAATTCCAGTGTTCATGTTTGATAAAATTCCAAATTGAAGACACCCAACGTCAACCTGTACGACACCGTATGTGTACAACACACCTGCAGTCGATTAGTGGATTGTGACACAGTAAGCTTGCACACAATGCAATATCGGTCGACCCACAGTCCCTCTCTGCCATGCATTTCTGCAGTTAACAGACATGATTCACAGAATATTACACAGAAAACATATTTTATCATATTTTGAGGCACTGAATACTAGCATTGCAAGAGAAAGCGACGACAAATTTTCCGGTTTGATTCCAGCCGTTGATTGTGCTACGTCAACACACTCGCAGCGATCAACCCCAGAAATTATCGCACACTACCATCATTTACGATGGGAGAAGGATCACGAAAAACAAACACCGGTTTCAGGATATGATGATTTCTGTCTTCGTGTCGTAGATAGACGCAGAGAACACTTAATAGAGCCAAAAACAGCGAAAATTCGAGAAAAGCGTACACACAATCGGGGACTTTGGCATGCAGGACAAACCCAAGCTACGCATTATCACGTGACTGCCCCTCGTATCGCGGTTTGGCTAGGTGATTGACACCTTTTACAATAGGCGTTTCCAGACCGGTGGATAGAGGGACTGTGGTCGACCTGAAATTTGACACTGTGATCGACGTAGCGTTTCAAAAGTACGAAAAATGAGACCAAGTAATTGTTTATTTATTTAGATTTGATCTAAAACCTCCGGCAACCAACAGACAAAGTCCTACTCTTTCGCAGAAAATCAACGTTTTCAAGCGTAGACTCCCGCGTAGACTTTCCCTTCCGCTTAAACCACGGCCCCTCCACAAAACGCGATGTAGATCTATGATCGACTATGGATGGATTGACGTGGCGTTTCAAAAGTATGAAAAATGAGACTCAGTAACTTTTGGTTGCTTTACATTGATCAAAAACCTACCCATCAGACAAGGCCCAACTCTTACGCAGAAAACAAAAGCTCTGAAGCGTCGACTTTCTCTTCCGCGTTTGAGACTTTCTTCTCTTTCGCGTTTGAGAGAAAAAAACGTCGACTTTATTCGGAAATGGCCGGCTATAACGTCAGTCCAATGGTAAGCTGCACCCGATGTGAACGTCGGAATAATTCGGGCTGTAGTCGGGAAAGCAAGGATGACCTCGAGAGCGATTCCCAGTACAGTACACGTTCGCAGATCGCGGTACTACAGGCTGATACTAGATAGCGACAAGCTAATTAAGTTCACCGCGTAAATTGCTAGATTACATATAGCCACATAGGCACTTCTGAAATGTTATCTCCGGCTTGCAAGACAACAAATATCAAAATATTATTATCAAAACCAGAATTTCGGGGCTAGAGAGCGAAACATTGCTGAAAAGTAGCCGGCCAAAATACGGAAGTAGCCGGTCAATTTGGCCGACATCCGGCTTAAAATGAACACGCGGATTCAAACAGAGAGGCTTGTTGCGATGGACAAGTAGCCTTTGGCTTTTGACCAGAAAAATAAGTGAGTGTTCACTGATAATTCAAAGACTGGATCCCTTGACACCAAAGTTTGCTCGTGACTTTCATTGCACTGCATGCACCTTTCCGCAATGTGAGTCTGAACTGAAATTGAAAGAGTACGTTTTAGTAAAAGTCCTGTTTTGTTGTGCTGAAGTCCTGTTTTGTTGTGCTGATTTTCGCTACCGTACTTTCTTTTATAGGGGTATAAACATTCATACAAAAATAGCTTTTCGTATGCAAAATCAGCGTACGTTAATTAACTGCTAGTAAACAGCATATTATTTGAAAGGGATTCTATAGTACCATCGTTTTTGTAAACTCTTCATGCAATTTTATGAACTAAATGATGACCTCAAAGTAACAGCAAGTGCTGGACGGCACTTTTAACGCTGGTTGGAAATCCTGAGTGCCGGACAGGGGGGGCCATCATCAAGTCAGGCGCCGACTGGCATTGGCCATGCTAAAAGTAGTTCCGGCAGTGCTAATGTTTTGTTTACACTAAAAGATAATCTGTTCGCATATGTTGACATAGAGATTAATCCTCTGATAACCAACTCGGGTTACTCGGGTACGTCCAAGTTAATGGAGCGTTCCCCTCATGAAAAGGAGAAAAGTAACTTATTAACCTGCTTTAAGCTAGAGCTACTCATCCTTGCAAACATAAAATTCAAAATAAAAAATATCATAGAATCTGAAAGATTGGACTATTTTACTAACCATGTAACATAGCAGCTTTGTAGTCCATTGTCAAGTATTGGCTGGATTCTAAAAAATCTGTATTTTCCAATTGGCAGTGGTCTGGTGTCAATTTACAAACTGGAAGAAGCTGCAACAATAACAAAATTATATCCATGAATAAACAAAACAATGGTCTATAAAGTCTTCTCTTACTCAAAACACACACTTATTTCAACATCACTGACATGATATGGAAATCTAATCAATATCAGCCACACAACTATTTTATGGTTGCTGGATCTCTGTTGTACAGAATGTTCACAACAAATGTAAATTGCAATTATTAAAGTGGCCTGCAGACACCGACATTGCAAACTTAACAAAGCCTTGTGTCAGTGCTACAATGCTGTACACTGCAAATTTCATTGTTTGGCTAGTGTGAAAAAACAATTTTGTCTTGTACTAACTGTATTTATTATATAAATGTTACTCACATTTTAATAGATATATTATGGTTCTACACAGAGATTTTACCTTTTTTGAATTTTACCAAAAAGTATTCTGTGCCATTTTGAGTGATTTCAAACAAAATGTCAGTTAAAATCTTCTGGCATTGATACTACACTAAACTTCAGTATATATGTCCGTCTTCAAACTCTTTCAACAGAAATATCTCAAGATTTGTTCAAGAATCAAGTGTCCTTTACAGAAAGGTTCAATTCAATTTAAGGTGCGGGTTTGACGTCAGATTGTCTTGCCAGAAAATCTGTTTATTATATTACAATTTCAGAGGAAAACAAAAGGATATGACACCTCCATAATACTCTTACAGACTAGAACAAACTTGATCACTGGGATGGAGTCCACTACCTTTAAAGGCCTTTATAGCAATCCCTTGGATCACCTTTGTTGTAGTCTGTAAGAGGATTATGGAGGTGTGATAGCCTTTTGTTTTCCATTTAAATTGTAATCTTGTGGGTTAACTTTCTGATGAGACAATTCAACGCCAACGCAGGCCTTTAAACTTGAAACATTTTACTTGTAGATTTTGTACATAGCAGAGGTGCATCCATATAAACAAGTAACAGAGACATCCATTTTACAGAGGTGTCCTGACAATACAGATGTCCTGATTATAGGATTATCCTGATTACAAAGGTGACCTGATAACAAGGTTTCCTAAACACAGAGGTGTCAAAAAGGACAGGTTTTAGGATACTATTGACTTTTCTCACCAGAAATGACTTCAAAGCTCTGATGTTTTTATCAGAGTGATAGAGTCTTTGCAAGACATCAACTGTCATTGTCTCCTCTGACAATTCCTGCAAAGAAAGAAAACAAAGATATAATGTCAAGCTTTCTTCACCATTTCAAGTCCAATACTGTCATCCAAAAATAATATACCTGTACCAATATTTGTCATTCAATGAAACCAGCAAAAAATAAACACATCTGATTTTGAAAATTGCTTATTGTTTTGAAACACTTCAAGGGTTTGATAACAAAACCCACTGATGTCTTTTGAAAGTCATGTCTGCAGTGAGATTGTTCAATTGTAACAGTGCGTATGTCACAATAATGATTTCCATATTCTTCAATACAGTATAAATTTTGTTATGTACAGTAATATTTAACATTGATATGGTATACAGCTATCCTACTGGGATTTTTCTTAATTGGCTGACTCAGCAATATGAGTTGAATTTGTAGCAATTAACTGACATTAAACATGATATGACCCTTTTCACTAATTGGAGTATGACATCACATGCCTCCATGATGTGACCCTCCTTTGTGATTGGCTCAAAATATCACATGACTCACCTCCTTTATCTAGCCCTCCTCTGTGATTGGTTCATGATATCACATGACTTATCTTCACATGTTGATTCCACTGCTGCATGAATTTTCTCTCTGGGAAGACTAAGAATTTTAACAAAGACTTCTTTGTTCTCTTCAAATGTAAGTGAACTGAAGATGTGAATTTGTTGATGTGAGAAACGTGATTTCACCCTCTTCTCAAGTAACTCAATGACATCCTGTAAGAAATCAAGCCAAAGTACTTTGTTGTATTTTTCAGAAATAAAGCAATAAATCAAATAAATAGGACACAAAAGTTCAGTTGTCAAATTCTGTAATGTGATTTATCCCCTGAAAGTCTGTCTAGCCTTGCTCTGCCTAGCAAAGGTTGATCAAGCCTTAACCCTTTTAAAACCATGGTTTGGCCTAAACTCATTGTTGACAATGGTGAGTGTGGACCTATCTATGAGGAATAAGGGGTGAACAACTTAAGTATTTTTATTGTTGAGTTTACTCTTGTTTTACTGCACATCAAAGCAAGACAGAGATAATTCTAATATGACGACGAGATCATTTTTGTGAATATGTATGACATCACAGAGTGAGAGATGTTGAATGTAATATAAGTGATATCATAGAATTATTGATCTGCAAGGCTATGCCAATTCTTTCACTTGAAGATTAAACATTCAACACTGTATTCATATGGCAAATACAATTGTATCAACAACTGTTTGTACCGGTAAACAACTTCCAACAATTCCTCTGCTGTTGTGACACCATTCTGACAGGCACTGCAACTTGTTTTACTGTTACTGATAAAACAAAAATGTCAGTCTTTTGTGACAAATTTTGGAAATGATTATTTTAATCATACATTAATATCCCAAAAAGGAATACTATATCATGAAACATTTAGAGTCCTTTCAAAATATGAAATCTTTAATCAGAGCGACTTACCAGCCTATTAGTGAGTCAGATGACAGCAATGGATGTGTGAGCTGACTGGGCGATATCAAATTTATCGAAATGACTTACCAGCCTGTAAGTTAGTCCGATGACAGAATTAGGTGTCTGAGCTGACTGGGAGATATCAAACTTTATCTGAGTGATTTACCAGTCTACCGTACAAGTTAGTCCATTCACAGTGATTGGTGTCTCAGTTGACTTGGTGATATCAAACTTTATCAGAGTAACTTACCAGTGCACAAGTAAGTTCGATGACAGCAATGCGTGTATGAGCTGACTGGGTGATATCAAATTTATCGAAATGATTTACCATTCCACAAGTGAGTCCGATGACAGCAATGTGTGTCTGAGCTGACTGGGCAATATCAAATTTTATCTGAGTGAATTACCAGCTTACAAGTGAGTTCGATAACAGCAATGGGTGTCTGAGCTGACTGGGTGATATCAAATTTATAGAAATGACTTACCAGTCTGTAAGTGAGTCCGATGACATCTATGGTTGTCTGAGCTGACTGGGAGATATCAAACTGTATCGCAGTGACTTACCAGTCTGTAAGTGAGTCCGATGACAGAATTAGGTGTCTGAGCTGACTGGGAGATATCAAAATTTATCGGAGTGATTTACCAGTCTACAAGTGAGTCCGATGAAGGCAATGCGTGTCTGAGCTGACTGGGCAATATCAAACTTTATCTGAGTGACTTACCAGCTTACAAGTGAGTCCATTCACAGCAATGGGTATCTGAGCTGACTGCGCGATATCAAACTTTATCAAAATGACTTACCAGTCTACAAGTGAGTCTGATGACAGCAATGGGTATCTGAGCTGACTGGGAGATATCAAACTTTATCTGAGTGATTTACCAGTCTACAAGTGAGTCCATTCACAGCAATGGGTATCTGAGCTGACTGGGTGATATCAAACTTTATCTGAGTGATTTACCAGTCTACAAGTGAGTCCATTCACAGTGATTGGTGTCTCAGCTGACTTGGCGATATCAAACTTTATCAGAGTGACTTACCAGCTTACAAGTGAGTTCGATGACAGCAATGGGTGTCTGAGCTGACTGGGAGATATCAAACTATATCGTAGTGACTTACCAGTCTGTAAGTGTGTCCGATGACAGCAATGGGTATCTGAGCTGACTGGGCGATATCAAACTTTATTGAAACGATTTACCAGTCTACAATAAGTCTGATGACAGCAATGGGTGTCTGAGCTGACTGGGAGATATCAAACTGTATTGTAGTGACTTACCAGCCTATAAGTGAGTCCAATGACAGCAATGGGTGTCTGAGCTGACTGGGTGATATCAAACTTAATTTGAGTGACTTACCAGTCTACAAGTGAGTCCGATAACAGCAATGGGTGTCTGGGCTGACTGGGAAATACCAAACAGATTGTACAACAATGTCTGGTTTTATTATGTGCACACAGATCAAATTCCTCGCATACAAAAAGGATTGGCCGCGATGTCTTGTCACCTGCAACACTGAAAAAATCATTCCTATTTGGTGAAAGTAGACATGACGTTGTTAAAATTACCAGCATGCAAGTGCCTCAGTGTTCCATGTGTGACCCGTTTGATCACAAAATGATTTGATCACAAAATGATTTCAGTGGCAAAGATGGATCCCTGCATAGTGACGAGGAAAATAATTTAGCAATTCTAATATGGTCAAATGTTTATCACATTTACACTTGTAGATGTGTCTGTTCTGAGTTGTGGCGCTGTACTCATGAATATTCATACCAACTGAACATATTTGGACACCACTGTTGATTGTCTCTGGCATCACAGCGAGACCTTATGTACGGAATCCTACACTTGTGCCAGGCACAGTAATAAAGTAGACTTTTAGTTCACCAGTCCATGGTCTAAGGGAGATCTGTATGAGTAAACACAGTACTCAACTGAAGGAGAGGTGATTATCAGAAATCACAAAGAGACGACAACTACTTACCACTTTTCAATGCCTCCAGAAGAAACGCCAGTGTTGCTGCAAATGAGCCCAGTGAAATGGAAATCAAAGATTTCAGAAATGATGGATGTCATGTCTAGGGAAGAGGGGGTTGGAGTTGAAACCATGTACACTGAAAGACTCTGTACTTAGGTTAGACACGCTATCATTAAATACTGTTAAAGACTCTGTACTGAGGTTAGACACGCTATCATCAAATACTGTTAAAGACTCTGTACTGAGGTTAGACATGCTATCATCAAATACTGTTAAAGACTCTGTACTGAGGTTAGACATACTATCATCAAATACTGTTACTGTTGGGAGATGTAACATGATCACATTGCCTCTGATCATTTCTTTTCTGCATCATGTTGTCCAACATTATGCTACTGTCAACAAAAACATAAGTACCACCATACACATATGCCAGTATTACCATACATGTATACAGGTACCATCCTACATGTAAGATGGTAGAACTATACTTGAACCACTGTACATGTACAGTGGTACCACTGCACATAAACACCAGTACTACCAAACATGTAAAATGGTACCAGCATACATGTATGCCAAACTGATGTGTACGGCGGAACCACCGCAGATATACATCAGTACCACCAGACACATATACTGGTACCACTGCACATGTACACCAGTACCACCAGACACATATACTGGTACCACTGCACATGTACACCGGTACCACCATACACATATACTGGTACCACTGCACATGTACACCAGTACCACCATACACATATACTGGTACCACTACACATGTACACCAGTACCACCATACACATATACGGGTACCACTGCACATGTACACAAGTACCATTATACATATATACAGATACAGTACCATCATACATTGATGGTGGTAAAACAACACATGCAAAATGGTACCACCATACATGTACAGTAGTACCACCGCACATATACACCAGTACCACCATAAATATATGCTGGTACCATCACACATGTACGCAAGTACAACCATACATATACACTGATACCACCGCACATGTAAAGTGGTACCACTATACATGTATGTGACCCAACCTGATATACATGTACCGTATGGTGGTATCATTGTACATGTACCCAGTAAACCAATACCACCATACACATGTATACCAGTACCACCATACATATATAACTGATACCACAGCACATGTACATTGGTACCACAATACAAATATACCAGGAACTCTTTTTTAAAATGACTAAATGTACCGGTACAGCATAGATATAATGTAACGCTGTGAATATGTTGAAATTTTGAACTTTTTTTCTGTATAATGTACACATTCAATACACCAAATGGAACATAAAGGAACATTCTACATAAGTATGGCAAAACAATTTGTGCCACTAATTTTTGTCTTTGACCTACATTTGTGTATAGTAACGTCAGAAATGCTATCACTTACAAAGATTTTATCTCCAAGAGTATTTTCCAGTTGTAGCTGTCTTGTAATTTCCTTGAGAGCAATCCTATCATCTGTCTGAAGTAAACCATTCAAGTTGACTTGTAATAAATTCT
>LD360777.1:65937-79407 GCA_001465055.1 Ptychodera flava | reverse complement strand
TTCAAATTGGGAACAACGACATAGACCTATGTGCCCATAGATCTCAACATATACACTCCAGTGATACTTCTTAATGACCACATTTTCCTGCCCCATCAAGACTAATCCACCTATTACAAGTGGGGACTATGTCATTGTAAATGACTTGTTGAGTTAATGGTTGTATCACAGTATTTGATATATCTAATTTTGTATTTTTTCCATTTTATATTCTGAATAATTACATTAAACATATTTCACTGTCTCCAGTACATTTCATTTAAGTATTTTCACTTCATGCACTTTATCCCTTTCACACATGTTCAAATATCTGACCAGAGAACAAACACTAAATAGTCCAGGATGGGAGCTACAGTGTCATTGACGCTATTTTTAATTTAGCCCTGACATGGATGTATATAAAAGAAAATTATTTACCAGATTTCAAAGGGGTATTCTCATTATTTCACGGATCGACTTTGCTACAAAAGCTCCTCTTCTTCGTGTTTTCACGGACACTCCCCTTTTCCCGTAATTTTTTGAACATGCATGGGTACCCATTTTCCCAGAGACTGTCATTATCGCCGAATGATGCATTTCATATTTTTGCTGTGTGATGATATTCTGCCATATTACATGACTGTAACACGATATTACGTGACTGTAACAGGATATTACATAACTGTAACCGGATATAAATAAAAGTGACAGAAGACAAATGGTTGCCACCGATCAAACCGGGAAAAACATTGCCGAAATATCTCGATTTTTCTGTAGTCCCTAAGCCGTCCTTCACGATGCAAACAGTCTACTAACACACGAGAGATTGACATGATTGTTTGAACGTGCTCTGAGCTAAATATGCTACACGTCCAGTTAAAGCAGTACGCGCCTTAAAAGTGAAAGACTGAAACTTTTGCACAAATTTATCTCAAGGAATATTTCAACCATTCTTTCAGGATCACCGTACAAATTTGGGTACTAGAGAAACAGACTACCAAGATTTACCGAGATTTGAAATTCAAAACGGCCCCAATTCTTCTGTTGACTCTCCTGAGAAAAATAAATGTATTTTCGAAAAACCTTGACGATAAAAAGTTTTCTTACACAAAGAGCTTTAATATGAACACCCACAAGTGGTAGATCAGAAATTCTCCCTTAATGACGCAGTAACTCAGCTCTTCTCTCAATCTGATTAAAATCAGATGTAGAGTACGGCGACGTCTACTTACGCGTACGCGGTATTCTATGCTGTGGCCTCTCACAGGCGACAGCAAGAGAATACTGCGTACTCGTAATTAGACGTCGCCGTACTCTACATCTGATTTTAATCCTGATTTTAATCAGATTTCTCTTTTCTCAATGTTCCAAATTCCCTTCGTTTTGTTTTACTACAGATGTTTTCAACGCTGGTGTGGTCCATTGCAAGGAGAAATTTAAAGAAGCTGAAAGGAAATGTCACAAAGCAATCAAAGTACCTGGCGTCAAAGATCTGCTGTGTGCACCAATGAAATTAACGGTCCTTTGCAAGATTGTACAAGGTGAGAATTGTATCAGGCACTACATCCTGGTTAATTGCAGATTATCAAGTTAGGGCAGTTTCAAAAAGCCAAAAACAAAGTTACATTTCGGGGGTGATGTAAACATTTTATGATTTATGAGATTCACAACTTTTCATTTCAATGTACAGTTGAATGTATCAGTTGAACCCACTCTCTCTCTCTCTCTCTCTCTCTCTCTCTCTCTCTCTCTCTCTCTGAGACAGGTTTTGACTCCCTCTGCGACACAGACGAGGCTGTCAACCCTGGGTTCGGTGACACTTACAAGGAATCGGATCAAGCCTTTGAGTAATTCGACAAAAATTTTCAAGTTGAAATGGGATGGCAGGTAACGTTTTCAAACTTCATCAAGTCGTTTTGGACGTAACAGACAAAGCGTAAACCTCGAATTATAAATACAAGAAGTATTTCGCCGACTTCGATATGGAATGAATGTCTACACCATGACCAGTCGACAGATAGAGTATCTCACCGGTTCGTTATTCGATTTCCGTAGAGTGACCGACCTACATACAGTTAAAAGGGGTTAACGAGTTTAAGGTGCCCGGTCGTCCGAATTTTGGGTCAAAGGTCAATCATTGTAAACTCTCACTGTCTCACAGATTCTTATCAATATACTTGATAATTGCTCTCAAAACGGTGGTATCATATTTTCATAAGGTTGTGCAAAGAACAGAAAAAGTCGACATCAGAACAGCCGAGGACATCAGACTCGCTGTCGAAAGTGAATTCGAAACGAAGAAACGATGGCTTGTCACCGTGGCAACCATCATTAAAAGTTTCGTCGCTTTCAACTTCGTTTTGATGTTTTTCAGGTACGTACAACAATAAAATCTTTAGCCTGCGACGAAGCTATTGTTTCTGCAGAACTATGCTAGAAAATAAAAATTACAGCGCGATTTAAATATTACTCTTACTCCTTTCTTGGTGTACTTCAAAACTCATGCTGAAATAACATAATGATCAGCTTAGACTGCGTGTGTGTAACGTACGTAATGATTTCTTGACAAAAAAAATATTAAAATTATTGACAAATGTATTTCTATGTAATAAATCATTTAATTAGGGAACAATCATGTCACTCTCTAAAACAAAGGCCAGGGTATGGCAATTTGATCGCTTACCAATAACGATCAGACCAATGCATAAAGCGTACAAGCTCCGTAATTCTGTGATTCATACGACGATGTTTAAACGTTGCAGAAAGACGGCGGGGATTCTGAGAAGCTGAAAGCAAGCCAAGACAAAATTTGATGATTCAAATGTGGTTACGAAAATTGTGTATGTTTGTAAAGCTTTCGCGATATAGCAAACGTTCATCCATTTGTAGAATTTGACATTTTGTTAGACAAATTTTAAGTAACATTATCAAAAACACAATTCGGGGACTTTTTGAACATCCGATGTGGTTCTGACAATTGTGTATGTTTGTTAAGCTTTAGCGATATAGCAAACGTTCAAATATTAAACATTCAATGAAGTCATTCACCATTCGTTCGTTTGTTCTGTTTAAACAAATTGTAAGCAGCGTTATCAAAGGACTCAGAATTTGTGAACTTTTTGCTGTAATACTGATTCATTTCATTGAGCGATATTTTTATCGATGGTAGATATATAACACTCCAAGAAAATCCATTTCACTTCTCTAATCAGTTGCAAATGATAGATTGACTATACTTTACCGCATTGTTGCTCTATGCAATGTGTTATTTCATTTTCTTTAAATTACAATGGCGATTAAATACGTTCAATGAATGGAAGAAAAATAGGCAAACATCATTGATCACATTATAGTTTACAGTGCCATGAGACCTGTTAAGAATATACAGTGACAATAACACAACAAACGAAGAGCAGTTTAAATTTGCACGCAGGGATAACGGTGGAACCGCGCCATGCTCAACATTTGTTACGTCGTTTGATGACGTCACAACTGTGCAAAGCCTTGATAGTATCCATCGCCGAGCTGCGAATAATATAAGTTTATTTATCAACAAAATATAAACAATCGCCCGCTAAGGGGGTTGAACCCTTGACCTTAGGATTAAAAGTCCCACGCTCTACCGACTGAGCTAACCGGGCTCCATGCTTGCAAATGGGTAGAGTAAGCCTTATAGAACCAAGGACGTGATGGCGATTTCTTTGAAAAAAATTACATCAGATACCGTTACGCCATTCTCTTACCTCACAAGTCGTTATCAACACTCATTCATTTTGAATTTACATCTCATCTGTACTCTAAATAACCATATAAGTTCCTCATTGTTTTTATCTCACATTGACACATGGCAAGGTCATAAGCCGTAGTACTATCGATGGCTAAGTGAAAGGGAGATGTAACTCCTTTGATTGTATGGAAATCTGGATCATAAAGTGTACATAGACTCAACGACCATAATATCATAATATTATATAGGGCTCAGCCCTTGGTGTCGCGCCAGGTGTTAAGATTGGCAATGTTATTTGTATTGATTCATGATAAACTGTAATTGTTACTTCATAAACGTTTATATGAAAACTATGCCCAGTTTCCCTCTGATGAAAGCAGTTCACGTACTTACACGACGTCAAACCCTGCAGCAGGGCAGGTATAGATTTTCTGTAGCGTGTAAAAATTTTGGACAAAAATTGGCAATTTTTACAATGATAACAGCCTATGGCGTTAAACAAGGGACGTATTATGCAATAATTATCATTGCAATGGTAACCGCACTGCCCACCTTCCACTTGCAAGCTGAAAACTATAGCGTTCCGTCTAAAAACTGGCAATTTTTGAATCTAATTATTGACACAGGGGGCGCTCTTCTATAATTCAATCCCAGCATTCTTTGCGTATGCCCCCGTTCATATGCACGACAGTTTTCTCCGTTTATCTATATCAACGATACTTTGTATCAGCGACAAGGTGTATAATAACATTTACTGGCTAATAAAAGAGGTATATTTTATAAAAGGCATGTTATATCACAGTAATTTGTTTCGTATTTGTTTATTTACGAGTACTCAAAAAAAAAACATGGCGGCGCCCATCATGAGAAAGAAGGGTACACTTCCGGTTAGTCGCATAGTATATTATGAATAAGCGCATGCGTAGTCAGTAAGCCGCTGGCGCGACTATTATGTAGACATAACCAGAAATACTAAGGGAATTTTCAATCTAATAAAATTTCAACGTAAAATCCGAATTACCTTATGCTACCAATCATGGCAGCTTCCTAGAAAGAACAAATCAGTCGATTCGAAATTTCAGTGCTCCTCGGATTTGTCGAATCGGATTTTTAGCGCTCTCTGAGTGAAAAATCAACAAAAAACAACAAATAACAATGGCATGCGCATTGCCTAGTTAGACGTCGGGAATAAAAGGTGTTGGGTTGAGAATTTTTCGACAATTTTTCTCTCAGTTACTCCAAACATGATTGGAACTAATTTGGGATAATTGGATGGTGAAGTAATGTCGGTTTAATATGAAAATATAGGCTTGTCTGTTTTTCTTTTAGGTTATACTCTTGTTTTTTGGAGTAATTTTTAATACTGCAACATTCAGCTATAGGAAACATAACACTTTTGAGAAATTTGAAAAATATAAAGATCCAATTATCCCAAATTAGTTCCAATCGTGTTTCCAGAATGCTTCCATACATAAAGTTGTCTCTTTAACCCCATCCCGAATTCCCTGTCAGCAAGTCAACTATCACCATATTGATAACAGTGAGTTTGGGTAAAATTATGGTGGTGAACAGGTTAGTGAAAAAGATGTCTGGGCCAGGATATTTTGTAACTATTTGAAAAGTTTGGCGCAATTTGTAGGTTGATATAGATAAGCATTATATTATATAATATCACTTGGTTTATTGTCAGCTGTGTTTTGCCAAAGTGATCATTGAAAAAATGAGTCATCATGATAAAACATCTTTTCTTTGAAAAAACAGTCTATTTTATGTAAAAAGTAACGTTCCCTTTTTTTGTTTATTTATCTATATATCTATTTAGTGCCCATGGCTACAACAAACACTACACAGGTGAAATAACTTCCGACAATGTCTATATGACATCGTACTTTAGAAGAATTGAAGACAGGCGAAAAGACCAGGTATTGAGGGCAAATATGTAGTAAGGTTCCATTGCCCTTCCTCTACTCTTCATCGCTACCAGCTCTTATTGTAGAAAGCGTTGTCATAATCAATTTTCAATCTATTAAAGCAACTTTGACGCTCTTGATAAATTGGTTCTGCGAAAACTGCATGACTAGCAACAATTGACATTTTAATTTCAAAAGTATCGTAAAAACATTGGTAGAATCTTAATGTTTTCTATAATATTATGGGTAAAAAAGAAATCTTTCTCTGATTTGGATCCCGTCGACTTCCTGTTTTGAAATTGGCTTTCTTATTATTCGACAATGTATAGAGTATCTTTTTACTAACAGAATAAACGGACACTGATGCCGCTAAAGAAAGCAGAAAGATCCGAACTGATAGTTCCGACAAAGTTTGCACTAATCGCCGTCGAAAAGACAAAACTTGTGAGTACAGCATCGAATAGTTACTTACAGTTAACTTAGCTGAGGTAACAAATGTTGTTAATTTTGAAAAGCATTTTCAGGCAACGGTGATGATGATGATGATGATGATGATGATGATGACGACGACGAAGACTACGACGATGATGTTGATGACACAGTGGCACTGCAGATCAACAACCAATGTCTTCTGAACGTTTACATTGCTTTACGTCTGAAACATGTTTTTCATGTAACACTTTGATTTCGTTCTCTTTCTCAACAGATGCGTGGAACCTTGATAGTGTTTCTAAACATCTTGATATCAATTATCGTATCAATATTCGACTATCTACTGTACCATATTCTTGATATCGTCTCCAGACATAGTCAAGTCACCATCACTTTGCAAGGTAAGTTATCTTGATCGATGGGAAACTGATGTAAAGACAGACAGTCAGATAGACAGACAGAAAGACTGACAGACAGACAGACAGACAGACAGACAGACTGAATGATAGACTGAAAGGTTGACTGGCCGAGTCACAGTGCATACTGAGCGAGGATTTGACATTTTGCGTCTCGACATTTGCATTAGTTCGCGATAAAACTAATGAATGAACGAAAGGCAAGATTGATAGGCAGGGATAGTCAAGGTAAGATAGACCAGAGAATTTTCAAACAAAACTTTTGTTAATGTAGTTAAAACTTTTCTGACAAATTAATGTGGGCTGTCGATTCTGCCTAGGTGTAATTTTTGAGTATAGAGACAATGAAAAAATTAATCCTGAGCAAGTCTGACACTTTCGCTTATTTAAATACAAATAATATTAAACAGTTTTAATAGTTCGCTCGATAAACATGCACACGTACAGTCGGAGAAAGTCTGTAGGAATTATCGCAATGTATAGTTGATGATACCTGACGTCATTTCTTCATAATCAGGAACCCATGCCATTCGGTTACGGATTTATGGTGATGGCGCTGTTGCACACTTATTCCGGACGATGTTGACAGGGTTCAACAGTGAACATTCCATCGACAGTGTCTCCACCAATACAGGTATGGACGTGACATGGAATAAGAATTCAAATTGTATCTTTTTTGACTATCGGTATCTACACGTATACAAGAATAGCTAAGTTTAAAATCTCTTTCACTCTTCACCAGCAAACGTTCGACAGACTTAGACAGAAAACTTATATGATGCTCGTGTTTCTGTCAGTTATTTTATAGCCTAAAATTACTCGATCACTGCAAATGTCCATATATTGTAAAAGAGGCGTGTCAGTTGCAAAACTAATCTACTGTCAGTAAACACGGCACACTTTTGAATGCGCTCTTTTATCTTTTTGTGGCTTCCGAGTTAAATAAGGTGGCCGAATGACTTTCAACTTAAATTTCCTCAGCATTTGGCCTGTGTGTCAAGCGTATTAAAGAAAATTTGAAGATATTTTCTCAACATATTGGACACCAAGAAACCGTTTGCCAATCGTGACTAGTCAAGATACTCAAGAAGCCTTGCAAGAAATAGAAAACGAAAAGATATCTTTGCGAGAAATCGAAAAAGAAATGCGTTCTTTGAAGGAAACATTTTTTTTCAGCTTGTTTACCATACCCGTCACATCTTCCGTCTTCGACTCTATATCTCATATTTGGATGTTGGTTTGTAGTTTGGTTCCTCCTCTACCTGGAAGCCTACGGACTGAGACTGCGTCGTGTTATCTGTGCTTACTTCTACCCAAAGGTAAGTAGTCCAACAACTGTTACATGTCCCGTGTACATGGCAACTACAGCCTCAAGATAAACTATCTGCCTTTACGCATTTCTGATTTAATTTCGAACAGTCACTTTTATTTGCACCCTGTGATTTTGGGATACACTTTGCACCCCCTACCAATCCCCTTGGTTGATAGTAATAAACAAGTTAATTTGGCGCTTTAACCCTTTCACCACCATGGTTTGTCCCAAATCCATTGTTTTCTATGGTAAAGTTGGACCTGTATACAGGGAACTGGGGGTGAAAGGGTTAAAATCCACTAAACTTCTGAACAACAAGGTCAATCATTCAAATTTAGCATTCTGATGTCACGAACATTTGATGAGATTGGCACGTTCTTGTCTTTTAATGATCTCAGTCGTATGCTTCATTTGATGGAACTCAAATTGCTTAAAATATTGTCTCTGCTTACTACAGATTTACGGTGCAAAGGAATTTTAATGATTGATAGGACAGACAAATATAAACTGATTATAATTCTTTGCCAAATCTGAATGTGCATGGGAACGAAATGTTGCAATACTGCGGGAAATGGGGATGTTGGTGGGACTTACTGAGATTTCGACACGAATACCAATCTGGTGAATAAAGACCCAATATCTTTTCAATCACTACATTTTACTATATTTCAGAGAGAAAAGAAACGAATTTTATTCCTGTACAATGACTACTTGAAGAAAAGAATTGGTTTTCTAAAACATATGCAAAAAGAGGTCAGAAGATTGGCACGCGAAGAAAATCTTGAGGTAAGTATCCCAATACTCTTGTTCGTTTGTTTGTGTTTTTTAGACTTAAATCGTGATTAATAACATTGTGATACATAAATTGTGTGAGATGTGGATACACTGGAATAATAAGTTATGTGAAGGGGCTCCAGGACCTCCGGCTCCAGTCCTGGAGCGCCCCAACACAACAGAACCTCTCAGTCTGAGAAATAGAATGGCTAACCTGTACAATGCTTATATTAATATTCAAGTACCACCTCCTTCTGTTCATATTACGCTTATTACTTTGTTTACGACATCCGGACACTTTGACTTCATCACTAACATTTCGACACTTAGGTCACCAGAATGATATGTCTTTTCTCTCAACGGTAACACTATTCTCCTTCAGAGAAATGTCACTCACGACAGGTCACCAAACATAGTGAGTTCACAAATGGGTGCAAGAACAACTGTTGTTGACAACTATACTTTACTTTATTATACTTGACTTTACTTTATTCTCAGCAACACGATTGTATTGCAAATATACAAAAGCTGACTGAGATGCACCGATTCCAATTCTCAATATTTCAATCCAGGCTGATCACAGCATACTGGCATCACTCAGATACAGTTTCCCAAAGCTGTGTTGTTGTTTGGCTTTGCTTGGACTTGGCAAGAAACGCTGTCTGATCTGTAAGGAAAGAGAGGATGCCAACACACATCACTGTGAATCTGAGAACTGTAACATGGCCTACTGCAGAGAGTGTTGGGAAGACATACAGGTGGGTTGATCAAGGTTATGAAACACTGCAGAGAGTGTTGAATACGATTGGAACTAATTTGAGATAATTGGATCTTCATATTTTTCAAATTTCTCAAAAATGTCAGGTGCCCTATAGCTTAAATGTTGCAATATTAAAAATTACTCATGAAAACAAGCATGTAACGTAAAAGGAAAGCGGATGAGCTTATATCCGTAAATTTAAAAGATGGCTCACCATCCATTTATCCCGCATAAGTTCCAATCATGTTGGTGGGAACACATACAGGTGGGTCTATAAAGGTTATGAAGAACTGCTGAGAGTATCGGGAAGATGTAAAGGTCGGTGGATAACAGTTATGAAACATAAGGGCTGCATGATTGAAGAGGTTGGCTGGGCCTTCTCCGGACAAATTTCCAAGTTAAGGGGTTCAGCTGTTTCATTAAGCTGTAGGAGGCTCCCTAAGAACGTCCTTTTCATAAGGAGGATTTAGCCCAGTGTTCTGCAAGTATGCAAACAAGGAATACTTGAAATGTAATACATGATCTATGGATGTCACATTCTGTAAACTTTAAAGTAGCAGGAATATGCTATGCATAGTCAACCGTATCAAAATAATGAAACTCTACAGCAAAATTATTGTTTCTGATGTCTGAATTTGGTTAAACATGATTTGATTTGCAGCTGTTCAGCAAAAAAGTAAAGAAGTTTAATGATTGGTTCAAACTGGTCACCTGATCATTGTAAACTTTCATCACTAAATAGAAGGGTAAAATTGATCACATTACCAATGTGTCAGACACACAGAACTACATCAGTTCATCATTATCTCTCCCTAACAACTCACTTGTGAAACTGCCCACATGTTTCATGAAGAAATCCGGAATGCATATCTCATTGCTATTTGAACTGGAATTTCTCTGTGAATAGCAACTTTGTATTTCTTATCCTCTTGTCAGGAGGTCTGTTATGCCTGTTCTCCACCAGATTCCGATGACAGTACATCATCAAGTGACATGGAAATGGAATGAAATCCGGACCATTTCATAGGCTCTGAATAACTCTTACTAAACAAAAGATCCTTCAACCAATCACTGAACAGCTTGTGTTTGACGATTTGGAGATATTGAAAGCTGAAGTACATTGTGGACAGCAACACCATTTGGGATTTTAACATCTAATAAGAGTTTTTTTTTGGTCAGCTTTCTGAGCCAAAGTATAGTCTTTTGTGAGAAAGAGATTAAAGCATCCAAAAAATTCTTAATTGTTGTTATCTGTGTCGGTTGAACTGTGCATGCTGCAAATTTCTCAAAGAAGTAATGTATCCACCATCTTAGCTAAACTTCTTTTAACCAATGTTGCAATGGGTCCATGGAAGGAAGTCTCCAGATCACGTCCTGGGACATTCCTGGGTAGGGTTAGGGTAAGGTTATAGGTAAAGGTATGAGATCATGTGCGTGAATACGGCTAGTTTCCAATCGGGTTCGAACTCACATAAAAAAGAAAAGAAAAAAAGGTATGAGATCATGTGAGTGAATACGGCTAGTTTCCAATCGGGTTCGAACCCCCAACATACGGCATCAGTCAATAGCGGAGAGGCCACAGAGAGAACCGTTCGGCTAAATCTCCACTCCCAACAAAAGAGTGGTTCAATAGCCGGCTGTTACATTTTTCTGACTGAGACCGCTCCACACATTGTAGAGTTCGTGAAGCACTCACGCACGCATGCTCACTATCACATATCGCACATACAAATTTAATCGAAGCGAAACAACTAATATATCACTTTAACCGGGAGAACGATAACCTCGGGGACAATTCTGTCCACCAGCAGAGCTACCAACCAAGAGTAGAAAATACGGCTAGTTTTCAATCGGGTTCGAACCCACAACATACATCAGCAGTCGCCTAGCTGATAGGACACAGAGAGAACCGTTTGACTAACTGTCCGCTCCAAAAAAAGAGTGGTTGAATAGCCGGCTAAGTTGTTACATTTTTCTGACTGAGACTGCTCCACACGTTGTAGAGTTCGTGAAGCACTCACGCACGCATGCTCACTGTCACACATCGCACATACAAACTTTATCGAAGCGAAGCAACGAATACATTGCTTTAACCCGGCGAACGATAACCTCGTAAGAATATTTCCAAAAGCTTGGATGACTAACCGTAAGTATAACCTATCTTTTAATTTTAATTTCCCTTGGACATATGGTCCTGAAAAAGTGGACAAAAAATCATGTATGTGGAGATAGTCTAGCCCATATTGCTGTCTGTGGTAATTAAGGCTGTATCACTGTATACAGACAGTCCATTTGGTCTTGATGTGGGGCGGGGGTGATAGTCTCATACCAAAACATGGTATCTTCCTAAACCACCATGGGCTATGTGGTAAACGGTTAGTTATTGTGAGCCTGGTGCAGCTCAAGAGTAACGGGATCTACCTCGAGGATGTAGCCTTCAGGAGCACCATCTGGGTGGGTGGCAATGGTCGCCTCAAGCAATCAACAGTCATCCATGGTGGGTGCCTGGACTCTGAACCAATCTCAGTCGTCCATGTACTCTTAGGGGTAGACGCCTCTGATACATAAGAGGGCGCGTCACTCATTGCAGGGCAAGTACTTTGCTTTTATGAAGAAGACCTTGGGCGGACAAGTTTGTGTAAGCCGTCAAAAGAAACTAGGCAGTGTCGATAAACCGGAGCTGTCCAAGTGAGAAGGAGATATATTTTTCTGTGTTATTGGGGTTGCAGATGATCCTGCGCTGTACCATCGAGATGACCTGCATCAGGAGATGGGAGGCAAAGCCCTACAGGTTGTACAAGACAACCGTATTGTTGTGGTATTTGGCTCAGCTGAAACTTGAGGTTGCAAGCAATGTGAGCCAACCAATGGAACTGCGCTTTGATGTAGCATTGGTCGAGGTCGAGGGTTCTGGCACTTGTAGCAGGTTAAGAGAGTGGCCCTGCTGTCCTCCAGGGTCACCTGCAAGTCTGTAGGGTGGCCAGGATTTCCTTTATCCTGCACTTCTCTTCTTGGACAACTCAGAGGAAATTTTCTGCTTGGTTTGGCCCTCTGTACTTTACAGGGGCCTTTGTAATGTCGTCACAGTGCACGACCATGTAGCAGAAGCTGCAGGGCTCATGATGCTTGGTCAGCGGGGTGTTACTGGCCGCGGGCATGAGCTCAGGACTCTCTTAGTGATCATGGCCTCGAAGTCAGCATGGATTGCAAAGGGGTGGAGAGCTGCTTATTGTGGTTCTGCAAGTGACCTTGTTTTTGCCCTATTCTGGAACCCTCACGGCCATCATAGCACTCGGGCTGTTGGACTTCCAGCAGGTCGTGCCTGGTGTAGGCTTGGAAGCAGCATGCACAAAAGTGTCTGTGATTGGTATACTTTGACAGATTATTCAAGAGCTGGTTGCAGTCTTTAACACGGGTGTAATTGGATTTCCAAGCCACCTCAATCAACATAATATTTAACCTGGTCACTCCCCTTGGCTGATTAATGATGAGGAAGACAATGACAAAACCTTTGTCGCAGCCAAAGATATTTATGGCCAGGCCCCCTGTCTCTCAACTTTACCAATCTGGGAAATGGGGGATGGGTATTGATGCTCTTGAAGGCCTTGCCCAGCCTGTCCTTGATGGTGTAAATCAATGACCTGTCCACATGATGATTTGCAGGAAATAAAGCTGTGTGGAGCGCCCAGCGGACGCAGTTGTCATCTTTGTTTTTCATATTGATTATTGCCTCCTTGTTTCTGAGGGCTGCAGGTAGTGGGATGTGAGAGCCAACTGTCGTTGGCTGGTATCTAGCAATTTCCAGCCAGAGGGTGGTAACTCCCTCAACCACCCAGCCTGAGCCGTTCTGTTTCCACTTTTACAACATTTCAAGGAGACGGGAAAAGATAATTGATTTGTCACCCTCTTACTGTAAATCGTTGAAATTGTGGCCCGAACTAGAATTCAAATAAACATTACTGTACTTTACCAGTAAAGACGCTTTGATGAGAACTTCAAGTTACATAGCGTGGGCTCTCAGCATGGTTTAGGGAGATGAACAAGACGCTGGAGTTAACGTAAATGAGACAAAAATGTTATAAAAATACTCCAAGTATCAATGTCGAGATTTTAGAAGCGAAGAATTAAATCATTGTTTTTGGTGTGCATACACTTTCTCG